>SGPL01000066.1:70148-89556 GCA_004802705.1 Bondarzewia mesenterica
ANGTGATTTACAGAATATAGTAGACTCACCAAAAAGGACCTGCAAGTGGGCTGCAGGGATAGGGCAGGGATATATTGCAGGAACAAGTGTTTCTGTTTTGAATCAGAAATTTGTGCATCAGAAACAGTGGTACAGCACATATCAAGATATCCACCATGTCATTCAAGATCTGCCAGCAATCCTTGCAATTGGTAGTGGCCATAAGTAGGCCTTGAGACAGGCTATACACCTGCAAAGTCTACAAGCAAAAAAAAGACAGAAATTCAGTACAATAATCAAGAAACACTCACTATAGCTGTAGCCAGCCCTTCTAAAACAGATGGTATATGATCTGTCATAGTTATGAGGAAGCAACTGAGTGTGAGCATGTTAAGTGCAGTATTGAACATGGTGGTCAAGTGGAGAGATTCAAGGTGACGTCATCGTAACCTATTACTTGCTTGCTTAGTCATCACATTACCGCACGGCGCCGTTCTCATTTTAAAACTTATAACTGTCGAACCAGCATTCAACAATGTTGTAAAATATAAATTAAATATCTTCAGAGCGCATCGTGTCCCCATTGCTCAACACCAGCAATCTGTCAGCATCCTCATCTCCCTCACCCATGTTCAATTTGCCTCCGAGATGGTTCATCGCAATCACGAGCATCGAGTGAGCTTTTATCAAGATTGAACCATACGACATAGCACCAGTGATGAAGCGGCACATGATCTCGTTCCACGATTCGACCTGATCGATGGGGATAGGAGTGGCGTTCTCATACCAAAAATCAAGCAGACCATAGAGCTAGATACGCTTGGCCTGATTGTTTGTGTTCTGTGCGTAAGCATCATACGCCTTTTGGTTCTCATGCACAGCATCCTAGAGGTTCATGATACTCGAGGGGTCATTGATGTGGGGTTCACCTCCATCGTGCCAATGGTATTCTCTAGATTCGGGCATCCCGGGGGGATATAATAGTTTCACGAGATGGCCAGCCATGCTCATGCAGCTCGAATGTGTCCATAGCAAGAAGATCGAAGGTGGCTCCCTCAATGCGACTAGCGCTGTCAAGGTACGCACGTCTTCACTTTCATTGCCTTCTCTTTTCTCGCCCTCAGCCTCATCTTCTTCCTAATTCTCTGCCTTCGGCTCACGTGCATGGCTCACCTCTAGTTCTGCTGATCCATGACCAAAAGTTTGCTCGATGATGCTCTCCAACTGATCAATAGGGCTTTCCGCTTTCTTTGTGACAGGAATTCTATGAAAAAAACAGATGCGATCAGGCAAGCTTGGGCTAGCACAGATCCACATCCACGAATTAGCAGTCGATCCAAATATACATAGAGACATTGCACGTTCTGCTCGATGGTCTTTTCTGTGCCCTCTTCTGAGAAGTATGCCCAGTACCCATACAGATCGTGTCCGATCATCTGCTTCATCATTGCAGCCTGTGCAATAAGATCGTGGACTGAGTTCAGTGGGACATAGCCCACAGCCACGAACCTGAACCCAGAGAACCAGTCAGAGTAAAGGTTTGCTAGACGGGATGTTGGGAGACTTCCCCTATATCCAAAGTGAAACCAAACCAAACCAAGCTTCAGAACAACACTTAACGATGCAAATGGCACAGAGCGCACCAGTCATGCCCGACAATGATCCCCTTCTGCACTCCCTCATTATCCATGATATCCATGATATCTCTCGCCAACTCACTCCTGATGTACACCTTCGGGTCTATAGGCTTGTTCATCCCCACATAACCTAGCATGTCCAGGATGATCAGCCCGTATCCATGCAGCTTAAAGAATGCGACCTGCGAAGACCAGTCCCAAGAAGAGAAAGGAAACCCGTGCAAGTGGATATCATCATCGTCATCCCTAGGCTAAAATTCAGCGCACAGTTGAGACATTAGATGAAAAGACACACATAACTGGACTGTTTTGCTTACGCTGAACGCACTCAGCTGGCGGCAACAAAGGGCATTGATCGAGGAGGACCAGCAGTGAGCGACGCGAGATGGAGCCTTCGAGATGCGTTGGCGGGTGGGTCATGAGAGAGTTACTTGTTTCTCCTGTACGTTCGCGGTCTGGTGTCCTGGGGAAGATGACGGGAGATGGAGAAATGTAGAGGATTAGACGAAGAGGCAAGACCAGAAGGGGAAGAATGTGTAGCTTAGTCGAACGAAGTCAACTTGTTTTTTCACTTATCGGTAAAGAAGTAAACTGGTGAAGGGCTACTACAAAAGAAAAGAAGAGAGGTTAGTTCCACAAATCTTACCATTTTGTAACGACACAAGTTTGACTCTAATCTCAAAGTTGTAGTTTGAGACTACATGGGGATAATCACAAATTCTGCATGGCCCATGGTCCATCCATAAGTAACGATTCCCTAAATCAGGAATCGTAATTACAATCTTTAGAAATTATTCTTGTAGTAAAGTGATTAGATCCCCAATAAATAATGCCTCTTAATTGATATATAGTTGTATCAATCATTATGTTGAGATCAAAATCTCCAGCTATTTGATTAATTTCTAAGTGAAAAGTAATAGGTAGATGTTTGAGTACAGTTGTTCTTTGAAAATTGTTAATACAAGATACACAAGATCTTTCATCTTTACAATCAAGTAATAATTTTACAATAGCTGCAGTTGAAAAATCTTTATGGCTCAAATCAGTATGCCATAAGGAACTTGTGATTGATGTTTCTTCAAATATTGTATTGCATTGTTGACACCATAATTGAATTGATCCATATGATGATCTAGGCTTATGTTGAGACATTATTCTACATAATGCATAAATATCTGTGCCAATGGTTCCAGACATAGGAAATAAATTTTTATCAGCCTTATTTAGATAAAAAATGTAGTTTGTCTCTTGCATCATTGATATCTACATTTGTTTTTATTGCTTTTTCAATCTCTTTAGTTAATATATTTAGCAATAGATATCGCTTAACTTTGTGCTTCCATATATCTTTATTTTCATTATATATATACATATATATTGTAAACAAACTATCATATACACAGCTCCATGTTGTAGCATTCCACTTGAATCCAATTAGACCTGTTTGTTGAGAAATTTAAATTCTATTCTGTTTTTTATTTGAGCTACTAGATTCTTCTTCTTCAAATTGCGCTTTCCTAAAATCTCATCATTAACTTGAGTTTTTTAGATTGTGTTATAGTATCAGTCATTTTCCTTTTCTTTGAGATTTTTCCTTTATCAACACTTAACTGTTCAAGATGTGTAGAACCTTATGCAGGTATATATGTATGTGTCAAGCTCTTACTATTCAACTCATTTTGATCATCGTCAACAGCTGATGTAGATGCTATTGGTAAAGTTTTCTTTAACTTAGATATCACCTTCCATTGCAAGTCTATATTTTCAGGCTCTTCTATATTTATAATAAATGGACTTGACTTATTCCATTTTAATGAATAATGAAGATATTGTGGTATATAATCATTGCCTTTCCATTGACGATATGCAATAATAAGTTGATGTCTTGTTTGACCTTGAACATCATATGGTAGCTTTTCTTCATATCGCAGAGTTGTAATCTCATCTAATATCTCTAACTCTCTAAATTCTTGACGCAAATCACCAGCTTTCAAACCTCCTGTGATTTTTTTAGCATCAAATCCTTGTATGAGTATTGTTCCTTGTAAAGTTGATCCACGAGATAGACACGTATAAAATGATTGATGTGATGAACAATTTTGTAGATCAACAACATTATATGCTCTTGTTCTTCCTTGTGATGCAAAGTCTGTCATTACAAAGTTTGGCACTAAAGGAACTTGAGTTCGTTTAATGTTGACTATTTTACCATTAGGCAATTCACATTTAATATCAAGGGTTTGACTTGAAAGAGGAATCACATTTAATGGTAAGTCATCAAGTTGTATTGCAGATGGTGGATTTATTAACTTTACAAATACTACATTCAAATATCGATGTTCATCATTTATTTTATCCTCTTTCCAACCAACTACTATTCCTTCAGCTCCATTTGTTACACAACATTCAGTTGCTTCATTACGTTTAATCATCACTGACAATCCAATGCATAACTTCAATATTCCAGGATGATTTTCACTGCAAGCATGTTGTAAATTCCAGATTCTTTCTTGCAAGTCTTCAAAAATTTCATTCTTACTATGAAGTGGATCAGAAATCTTCTTTCTGTGCTGTACCTTCTTATTATCATTATTTAGAGAAGCCCATTTATCAATTGAATAAAATATTGAAATTTGTTGATTTGACTCTCTTGCAAATCGCTCTATGCCTAGCTCATTTATGTTATCTTTATGTGCATTGTATGATGTTATAATTGAAACATCATGAAAGTTAGAGTTAGCCAGCTTTGGATTATCAATCCCTCTTCCTGCAATTCTTAAATTTAATAAAGCAATATCAGCTTGTGTACAATCACGATATCGCATATTTTTTAGAGCTTTTCTAAAATCTTGATCTTCTTTTGATTGATTTATCTGCCTCATATTTTGTCTCAAAATAACAACTGTTGTGAATTTATGCCAAGCAAATTTTCCCATTGCTTTTTGTTGATTCAAATAGCTATTTATATGATGCATTTGAGAAAAAGTCACATTGTGACTATATAAAGATGCACATTATTTAGTGCTTTTTTCCATCTTAGACGGTCCAGCCGAATGTGCTTTTTGCCCATCTCCAACGGTCAGCCAAGCCTGGCCGATGGGCAATGCAGTGTCATGAACTGTATTAGCACATTTGTTTTCTCTCTCGGTTGGACGCACACTTACCTACACTTCTAACGAGGCGGCCCGATCAGCCGCGATCCCTTTACCTACCTGATCCTTCCTATCACTCGCGCCCTTGTACTATATATAGTGATGGTCTGTGCGCCGCAGTAGGTGCTATTTATACTTCCGCAGTAGCTTCATTTACCCTTAGCTTGATATACTTGGTCTTGTGCTCTGTATTAGTGCAGACTCGTGTGTAATAGAACACAGGGTATCAGCCCCTGCTTCTGACACCATCTCAGCTCGACCTTAGCCCCAATCTAAGCGTCAGAACGAACCCTCCCAAACTGAACCGCCACTACCAGGCACCAGAACCGGCTCGACAACTACGTCCAGCCACCAGAACTAGCATGACAACTACGTCTAGCCACCAGAGCCAGAGCATCTTGATAACTATATCAAGCTCCCACAACCGAACTCGAACCAGAACCCAGACTAGAGACTATAGACATATCCAGTTGCGCTTGAGGGTTCTTTTTTGACCCAAGCAACAAAGAGCCCAAGGTAGCCAATCTTCGGAGAAGCACCAAGGGGCACCAGAGTGACGGCAGATAGCAGCNNCNTCNGTGTAGATATCAGCAAGTGTCTCAGTCTCCAGGAGATCAATTCACCATTTCATCCACAAGCCGCCTACCACCAGGGGTCGAGATCCCCTCGGGCAGAAGATACAGTGCATCGCTAAAAACATACCTCGCAAGGACACACCCAGACACACACAAAGACGAGGAGAAACCCATCTACCCCATCTACTATGACAACCAGCATCACTCCTAGATCTTTCGCAAAACAGGGGAACCGTTACCTACCGAAATACAGGGAGGAACGCCATCATCGTCATCAGCACTCCGTGTAGAAAACAGAAGGAATATACCACCTGGACCATCCCGATCCAGTAGCCTGCCCATCTTGTCCCTACAAACAAGCATTCACCAAGAACTGCACGACAGCCCACAAGTCGTTAACCCCGCCCCACCACCAGAACCAGGTCAAGGACCACCTGCACCCGCACCACTACCCCCTCCTGCCAACACGAATCCACAGCCTATTCAACCACAGATCCCCAACCCATTACCACTGCACCCACCTCCACCTCCCCCGCTGATGCAAGGGATGGCAACTACACCATCAGCCAACAAGTCAGGACCAAAGGTCAAGACTCCCTCCCCGTTCAGCGGACAGAAGGAAAGCTCCAGACTCTTGATCTTAGAGTGCAAGATCTACTTTAGGGCAAAACCGAAGGAGTTTGTGGACGATGCTGGAGCCCTGGATGAACAGAGGAAGGTCCTATTCGCCTTGTCCTACCTAGAAGGAGGAACAGCTGAAACCTGGAAATGATTGCGGATAGAGAAGTACGAAGAGAAAGACAACTACAGAACCTGGAAGGAGTTTGAGGACAGCTTTGTCGCCCAATTTGCAGATGCCAATGTCGCAGCAAATGCTAGGACAAAGCTGTCTCAGATCAGACAGAGAAAATGTACAGCAGACAACTTCATCGCTGAATTTGCAAACCTGGTATCAGAATCTGAAATAACGGAGAGCCCGGCGCTCATCGAGTACTTCATGGAGGCATTGAATCCAGCAATCGTAAAGGAGGTCTACCAGAAGAACCCAATACTGACCAAGATTGAGGATTGGTACAAGGATGCGGCCACCGCTGACAACCAATGGCGCAAATTACAGTCATTCCTCAGAAGACACCACTCCTCTCAAAAAGATAAAAGAAGCTGGGTACCTAGGGGAAGCAAGGCGCGCAACCCAGATGCTATGGATGTAGACAGAGGGAAGGAGCGGAAAGAGTGGAAAGGGAAGGCAAGGGTACAGGCCACCAACACTCTGTCGGACAAGGACAAGAAGCAGTACATGGACGAAGGCCACTGCTTTAGGTGCAGCAAGACTGGACATCAGGCCA
This sequence comes from Bondarzewia mesenterica, assembly GCA_004802705.1. NCBI lineage: Eukaryota > Fungi > Basidiomycota > Agaricomycetes > Russulales > Bondarzewiaceae > Bondarzewia > Bondarzewia mesenterica. The sequence goes on from SGPL01000066.1 coordinate 76,838, forward strand.
GGGACTGCCCAGACCGCGACATCCACACTAAGGCGGCAAAAGAAGAGGGAGGAAGCAAGAAGATGACTGTAGAGGAGCTCAAGAAAGTCATCAGAAAGCTCTCAACGGAGGAAAAGGAAGCACTCACTGAGTCCAGCGAGGAAGACGACGAGAAACAAGAGGATTTTTGACGAGTCCAAAGTTCTAGGCGTGGCTTTGGATGAAAGGCTGCTACGATAATTCCATATTTGTAAAATCCACCAAAGGAGAGCAATTAGAGATTACATCTTGGATATCACAAAGCGGCATCGAAAACGTCAAAACAAAAGCAATGATAGACAGCGGAGCAACCGGGAGATTCATTCATTGAAAAGCGGTACAGAAGTACAAGCTTAGAACAACCAAACTCAGGAATGAAATCAAGATCTGAAATGTCGATAACACAGAAAATGTCCTGAGATGAATTAAGGAATTTGTCTACCTCCGGCTACGAATCAATAACCATGTCAAAATGATGAGGCTATATGTGTCAGATATAGGGGACGATGAGATAATCCTGGGACTCCCTTGGCTAAGGACACATAACCCAACAATCGACTNNCNAAATGAAANTCTGCACTTTCAGAACTGNNCATANTGGTGCGAAAGGAACCGGCNAAACTGGCAGTATCAACANTCNCTCCGNANAATCCTTCGCANCTGNGNGACAGATGAAAGNATCAGTGCGGCCTCAGTTTCNCAGAAACTCGCAGAGGAGGCAGGGAAGGACCAACCAAAAAANNTCGATAGAAGAANNCATCCCCANCCACTACCTTANCCACNGACGGGTCTTCGAAGAAGAAGCATCACAAAACTTTCCCCCTCCCCGCACCTGGGACCANAAGATTGANCTGAAACCNGGNGCACCCNANGGGATCACAACAAAAATCATNCCCCTATCGAGAAATGAGCANGCGGAACTCGACAAGTTCTTAGANGAGCATCTGAAGCGAGGNACCATTAGGACATCCAAGTCGCCNTATGCCTCTCCCTTCTTCTTCGTCAAGAAAAANGATGGGAAGCTNCGCCCNNTACAAGACTACNGGAAACTGAANGAACACACCATCAAGAACNGATATCCTCTCCCNCTTAGCTCNGANATTATAGAAAGCCTNAAAGNCAAANGCATATTCACCAAAATGGATGTCCGTTGGGGCTACAACAATATNCGTATNAAANAAGGAGANCAGGAGAAAGCAGCATTCCTCACGAACAGNGGNCTGTTTGAACCAATGGTGATGTTCTTTGGCCTGACCAACTCGCCGGCAACATTTCAGACCATGATGAANGAGCTTTTTAAAGATCTNATCATGACGGGGGAAGTAATCATCTACATGGANGACATCCTGGTAGCNACCATNCACATGNANAGGCANCGNGAGCTCGTGAANGAAATACTCAGTNGNNTAGCGGGNAANGACCTCTTCCTCAAACCGGAGAANTGCACCTTCGAGGCTGAAAAGGTCGACTACTTGGGCTTCATCATCTCCCATGACAAGATAGAAATGGATCCGATAAAAATCGAAGGACTCTCTAATTGGCCCACACCCCGGAGAGTACGAGATGTCCGATCATTCCTAGGGTTTGGCAACTTTTACCGGCGCTTCATCAAGGGGTACGCCCGCCTCGCACAACCCATGCATGACCTTACAAAAAAGGACGTCAAGTGGCACTGGGGAGAGCCCCAACAGAAAGCGTTTAACGCGCTAAAAGACGCGTTCACATCTACGCCAGTGTTGNTCCAGCCTGACACTACAAAACCTTTCAGGGTCGACACGGATGCTTCGCTTACTGCCACGNGGGGAATCCTACTGCAACAAGGGGAAGACGGGCAGTGGCACCCATGTGCCTACCTGTCTAAAGGGTTTTCTCCGGCAGAACGGAACTACGATGTCTACGACAGGGAACTACTGGCAATCGTCCGAGCCTTCGAAGCATGGAGGCACTTCCTAGAAGGTTCAGAACACACTGTCGAAATCCACTCGGACCACAAAAATCTGACATTCTACAAGGACGCTCGCAAACTAAACCGCCGACAGGCGCGATGGGCACTCTTTCTGACCCGCTTCGACTTCAAAATCCATCACGTCAAAGGGATAAAATGTGTCCCGGACAGCCTATCTAGGCGGCCGGACTTTGATGATGGAAGAGCGGACAACGAGGAACGCATCCTCCTAGACCGTGCGCTATTCGTAAAAGCACTCACGTCGGGCGAAGATTCTGTCGAAACCTCCCTAAAAGGGCGGATCAAAGGCTCGAAGGACATGGATGATGAAATCGTTCTAGCCCTAGAACTCATAAAGTCGGCTGGACCTAGGACAATGTCGAAAGGGATGGAAGAATGGAACACAGAGGACGGCCTGATCCTATTCAGGGGGCGCATCTATGTCCCAAAGGACCAAGGCCTCCGTCGAGAGATTGTCCGGCAGCACCACGATCCACCCGCTGCGGGCCACCCAGGAGAATGGAAGACAGTGGAGAGGGTTCAGAGGGACTTTTGGTGGCTAGGCATGACGACATTCATCAAAGAATATGTCAAAGGATGTGCAGTTTGCCAAGCATCGAAGAATCAACCCAACCGAGCGAAGGTACCGATAATCCCCATACTGGCCGACGTCCACGCACTCCCATTTCAGGTGGTCTCAACCGACTTTATCACAGACCTGCCGCTGTCAAAAGGCTTTGATTCGATATCAGTCTTCGTAGACCATGACGTATCAAAGGGTGTGGTGTTTGCCCCGTGCCATAAAAACATCACGGCAGTACAAACAGCGGACCTCTATAAGGACCAGGTATGGAGACACTATGGTCTGCCAAGCAAGATTATCTCGGACAGGGGACCACAATATGCTGCGAAAGTCACAAGGGAACTCTGCAAGAAGCTAGGAATAAAACAAGCAATGTCCACAGCCTATCATCCCCAGACCGACGGACAGACCGAGCGAACCAACCAGTCCCTAGAACAGTTCCTACGGATCTTCTGCAACTTTCAAGGAGATGACTGGGCAGACCTACTACCGGCTGCAGAGTTTGCCCACAACTCCACCATTCATTCGTCAACCAAGAAGGCACCATTCGACTTGATCATGGGATACATCCCGCGGTCGCTGCCCGAGATATTGGAAGACTCCACCCTTCCCGCAATCTCTCAAAGGCTGAAACGCCTAGAAGACATTCGGAAGGACACGATCGCTTCCCATCAACTAGCAGCCCAGGTAATGGCACGAAAGGGACCAAAAACAGGCAGGAAGTACAAAAAAAGGAGACAAAGTGTGGCTAGAAGCAAAGAACCTTGCTACCACACACCTCTCGGCAAAACTCGCGCCTCGGAGATATGGCCCATTTGCAGTCCTCGATACCCCGTCCCCCGTAAACGTCCGGCTGAAACTACCAAATAGGTGGAACATCCACCCGGTATTTCACATATCCCTGATCACGCCATACATAGAGACAACTGCGCATGGCCCGAACTTCGAAAGACCCAACCCTCCTGACCTCATTGACAATGAAGAAGCATATGAGGTCGAATCACTATTGGATTCCCACATGTTCTATGGAAACCTCCAGTACCTCGTCCGATGGAAGGGTTACTCACCCGCGGATGATAAATGGATGTTCCGAGAAGACCTTGAAGAAGACATGGCAAGACACCTTCGAAGAATTCCACTGAAGCCACCCACACGCAATAAGCCCCACATCACCTCTGGCATTATCATCCAATCATCGAGGANGANNAAGACTATAAAGAGGNGGGCAAATTCCCTCCCTTTCNACAGGTTCNGCAGTTCCATGATAAANTTTCTCCTNCACCTTGCAATTCTCCAGNTAGCATTANCAATATCGACCCTAGCCCTCCTAANATGNCNTCTATCCTCAGCGCCCTCACCCCCACCTCCTCCCCCATCTCNTCTCCCACCATCAGCCCNNGGGCAACACCCTNGCCCATACAGAATGAAACNCCNGAAGAACAAGAATACCTNGACGAGGNGACCCTCNCAGANCTGAGGATGNANGGTGACATAGAATACGCACTGCCCCTCTCTCCCATAANCNANAANGACGATGACATTCGNGATGAGTTACAACAGNGAGCCGCGCAGGANGAGGCCCTCAAAGAAGCAGCAATGGAAGCCCTCGAAATCTTCGAGGCAATAACAGAAGAAGGCCANAGGCAGGCTGAGCAGGAAGCAGCAGNAGAGGCNGACNNGGATGAAGCAGCCNGGCAGGTGATCTTGGAAGGACTAGCAGAGGCNCATTGGGAGGCAGGTCACCAGGAGGTGGCAAGGAGAGCCCTTGCGGCCCTAGNNGCTGCAGAAGAAGCAAGGAGGTCCNCACTAGCTCTACAGGAAGAGCTAGCCATGGGACAGGTAAATATGAGGGAGGCCCTCGCCAGTGTAGAAAGGCTCCAGTTCCTCACAGGGGCAACAACGNCCNNCTCCCCCTCTCCCNGCATCTCATTNCTCACNGGCACCCCCCNCCATGAAGACGCATCCACCAATANCGTCCCCCATACCNCAAAGCNCCACCTCCNCCACCACCTANACGTGCCTACCCCNTCTCNCGATGCCNTCCCCNGACCANACCCATGACACACTCTCTTTCATCGAAAGACTCGACCTACCCATGGTCATCACAAAAACAGAACTGACGCCTGAGGGAGTCATCCACTATGGCCACTCCGCCACGGCTCTTCCAGTACACCCCCCTCCCCTTCTCACTGACAATACTATTATGGCTGAGAAGGACTTCCACGATGCCATCATGTCCTTGGAGCAATACGCATGAATTGAAGGGGCTCTGCATTGGATAGGCGAACCAGGGCTGACTGCGGACATCCGCCAATACCGCGTGCTGACCCTCGAGATCGAGGAAGACTGCCATGCTATTGAACTGCATGAACAACACTGGTCCCGCCTGACTATTGACAGATGGGACATCTCTGCGTGACTTTGGGCTGTGGACGCAAATGCCAGGATAGAACCCCTGGTCGCTAACTCCCCCCTTGTAGGCATGGTCCCCCTCGCCTCCTGGAGCAGGCCAGATGGGCAGACGCAGAAGAAGCGGCGCAGATTAGAGGCGGGGGACATCGGAGGTATGCTAAACCTCAAATCACGAAGGTACCCGATGGTCGGATACAGATGGCAAAGAGGGGAGCGGAGAAGCCTCGCGGCGGACCAGTCAGAAGGTGCTACCTCTGCAACTCAGTCAATCACTTCGCTAGGGCCTGCCCAAAGCGTCTCCTCGACAAGAACAAAGCACCTATCGACCCCTCTCACAGCCCGAGGGACCACTATGATGACCGAGGAGGAACAGACGGCCCCGCCTACGATCAGGACTGGTCAGTAGATCCCGATGACTATGGACATAGAAATGATTAGAGGTCCTGTTGAGGGCAACAGGAGGATAGCGGGGGGGCAGTTGTTATGAACCGCATTAGCACATTTGTTTTCTCTCTCGATTGGACGCACACTTACCTACACTTCTAACGAGGTGGCCCGATCAGCCGCGATCCCTACCTGATCCTTCCTATCACTCGCGCCCTTGTACTAAATATAGCGATGGTCCGTGCACCGCAGTAGGCGCTATTTATACTTCCGCAGTAGCTTTGTTCACCTCTAGCTTGATATACTTGGTCTTGTGCTCTGTATTAGCGCAGACTCGTGTGTAATAGAACACAGGGTATCAGCCCCTGCTTCTGACACCATCTCAGCTCGACCTTAGCCCCAATCTAAGCATCAGAACGAACCCTCCCAAACTGAACCGCCACTACCAGGCACCAGAACCAGCTCGACAACTACGTCCAGCCACCAGAACCGGCACGATGACTACGTCTAGCCACCAGAGCCAGGGCATCTTGACAGTCAAAGTGCTGAGAAGCCTATGGAGTGGATGCTGAGGCAAATGGAGCAATTTGCCAAGTACTTAGAGCAGGACTTGCAAGACAAGCTATCTGGTCGGTGAGTGTGAGGGTCAGTCTCACTGAGGATGGCAACATCATCCTTGTCAGTCCAACAGCTATTTGAGTGTGATNACATCACTGATGTTATCATCGCTGCATACACCTTGCCGAGTGAGTTAGATTGATATTGTTAGAAATATCAAGGCTGACATTTCCCAGTCATGGTGAATTGGGATTTTCAGCNGTATNCCAGCTGCATTCACCCTGGAAAATGNGATCTGGGTAAGGGCACCGAGGTGATGTTGGAAACAAGGTACCCNCTATTGAATAAGGACCCTTCACTGCTTTATGAATTGCCAACNATGATTGTGGACTGACACAGCATCATCGGCTTATGGTATTTGCTAGGAATTCTCACTTTNAAAAGACAAGTGAGTTGTCACTGATAGGAATCATCACTGATACTGAATGTATTGAAGGGAATCATTTGGGAGGCAATGGCGAAGCTTTTACTGATGTGCTGGCNAAAGGCTGGATGTAACTAGAGGTGCAATTCCAACCTCTTCAACATCACCGAGGCATACACTGGGATGGCTCCCGGCACGGTGGAAATGTTGCCAGGGTGGTTTGAANAAGCCCATGATGTGAGTATTTAGTTAACACTATTGGTGAGTTTGCTAAAGAAAAGATGGCAGTCACCAGATCACCTCTTAAAGCTTTTGGTGAGCTTGACTGAGAAGTACTCTAAGCTANGATGTCAGCAATGGGTCACTGATTTCNTCAAATCGTCCATCCTCCTTAGTGCCATCTTGAGCCTCATTAATCNCGATCAGTATCGGTGTGGACTCCAATCGATCTACAAGCTCAGCGAGATCAGCTTGCTTGCTGAGGTCGCTCACCAGTGGCCTTCTGTCTTCACCGGCGTCTTAGTAATNGCACAAAGAATGACTCCCCCTCACCATGATGGCCAAGTCAGGCATGAATNGTACGATCTGCTCGCCACCATNGGGCCATATTGACATGCTGTTATGGAGCTCCCCAGCGTCAGTCTCCATTTCAAATATAACTTTGGAACAGTGGTAGNATTCTGTGGAAGAGTTTTTGCACATTCAGTCTTAGAGGTGGATGGTGAGAGGGTTTGTATTGCATTCTTTATGCGAGATAACATTTATGAGCAGCTNNAAATCAAGGCAGCAGGATGGATGGAAATGGCCAAATTTAATAGTCTTATCACCACCGGTGGTTTGCCGATGCNGACACTGATACCAACGCCGACCAATGCTAGTTACTTGTAGATTATTACTGAAATTGCCTTGCATTTACTAGCATATCATTTGTCAACAAAATTATCTAATGATGCATATAACATTCTGTAATTCATTGTCTTCCTTTCAATCTACTATNCTATGGGGTCTGACAGGAGAAAATGCATTCAGCCCACCATTCAATTCATCATGTATCGGGAGAAGCANACAAGTCGAGGCATCAGGACTGTAAGGATCCCAGTCAATGAAGACACGNGGCCTTCTTCACCGATAAAGACTCCATCGACCCCTGACCCTCTCCCTGACTATAACTTTGATAATGACATAGATGTNATGTCAGAAGTCATCCCAATCTATAGGAAAAGCAAGGGAAAGGTATGTCATCAGGCCACAAACTATTGGCAAGAAATGGACTGACTGAGTTATAGAATCAAAATGACTACATGCAAGACTAGATCCCAAGAATTGGGGAATACCTAAACCACTTGCTGTCCATGAAACNCCCCTAAGAGGACTAGCAGTGTGGCCTTTGTCACATGGTCAAAGGGACCTGGTGGTGCCTCAACTGCTTTGGCCGGCCAATCTTATGCACCAGATGTTGTAGAGAGAGCCATGGCCAAATGCCATTCCACTGAGTGGAGTAGTAGATAGGATCCTATTTTTCACTAGCACGGCTTTGGCAANCAGGTGTCAGACTCCACCTCNGCCATGNCAGAGACCCCTGTCCCTCCTATGAGACTCAACCAATGGTGCGAGATGAGTGGCCAGAAGTTGTTACCGGCATAGACGATGAATGGGAAACTGATAAAGATGAGGTTTTTCCCTACACTGGATGATGGTCAACATCGAGCTCTAAAGATGGACAGCTATAGCTCATCGATCATTACTGTGATAGACTGTTCTGGTGTTCATCAAATCAGGGTTNACTAATNTTNGTGTCCTGGCCTGCTGATGGCCGACATTCAGCTACTAAACATGGGACTGTACCTGGCGAGCTTCAAGGATCCCTGAATGGTGTTCNCCTTTCAAGTTCTNGATGACTTCCTGGTGAACAACCTAGAGTGTAAGACCATCANGATGAGCTTCTGCAGCAAGCTTCACTGAGTGACCAACAGTGCATTNCTTCACACTGTTGTGGTGGGTTTTCAGTGACTGGAAGATGTTATGATATGCTACTGACCATTGATCATCATCCAGGACCAGTACCAAGAACTGCTGAGAGTATCTTGGCAATAGCAACATTTAAAGTTTATAAAGTGGCATGGGTTCGGTCACCAGCCAGTGACCACACCAGGTCCAGGGGAATTAGCTCTGTTCTGTCTGGCATGTCCTCAACTAGGATTCAATCTCACCGAGAGTTAGAAAACTGATCCAAATCAGTAAGCATGCTCCCTTCAAGTAGCTGATACCCAACCTCATCAGGTTCACCATCAGCAACAGGTGGAAATATATGANAAGCTTTGTGATAGATGNAAACTTTTCAGNGGAGCATCTGAAGATGAAAAATCCATGGGATGATGTAGTGCTCACTGATGGAGCACAGTACATGGTCAATGACACCCTTTACAAGCAACACCTAGAGGAGGCAAAAGAGGCTAAAGAGGTGAATGCATGCACTGATCGGCAATATCGCTGAGGTCTGATGGCTNAACAGAGATCAACTTGCAGCAATCATCGGGTGGTCAATCAATCCAATGCCGACTGATATAACTTGGAGGCCACCGACATTGGTGTCACAGCCTGTGCTAAGCATGGCTGCTTTTGTCCCTATGTGATGGTCGACTTTNAAAAGGGCAAAAAAGTGAGGGGTCAGATACCAGTCTCGGTGAGATGCTAACTGAGATTGTAGGCAAATGAACATGGATTATTCCCTTAGTGGGGCCCTCAAAACTCTTAGCAACATTCTCCAAACCCTCATTATGTATGACATCATGTGTCAATATGGGGTCTACCTTCACTGACAGTTCACTGAGAGCCAGTACCTGATGATGCCAGAAGACTTGGAGATTGTGAAGGGCATCAGCATGTGGCACATCNATGGCCATTAAGACTAATGTTTCTGTCGGTTCTATCCAGGATTCATCAAAGGGGCAGCACAAGTGGATGGGGAGGTCATAGAAACCCTTTGGGCACCTCTGAACTAGATCTCAGGCAGCACTCGAACTATGGCCACCTCTCATCGGTGAGAGATACTAGATGCCCATATGTCAGATTTCAATTGGAAGAAATGGATCCAAATCAGTGAGTTTTTCCCTTTACATCATACATTATGACTTGAATGTATTGATTTATTTTGCAGTCNNATCAATTTGCAAGAAGTATGTAAAGGTGAAGGCCATGTTTGCTGATAGCAAAGAAGCATTTGCTGAGCTGACCTCAGCGACNGATGNNAGACTCCTCACTGAATGGACTCAGCAGGAGGGTGTGGCCACCACTGGCTGTCAAACACATCCANAATGGCTTGACATATATGATATCAGCAAGACAAAAAGTGAGTTGGCTATCACTCTTTGCCTTTCACCATTAAACTTGAGACAATGCTGGGCAAGGCGGCCTACCAGTTGCAACTGACTGAGGCAGAAAAGAAAAATGCCTTAGGAATTCTTCATGAAATGGTGGCCTGGCTCGTGACCGGCATCAAGATTTAAGAGGCTCAGTATGTTCATAGTGTTTCTCATCCCAGTCCCATCTCATAAGTCAACAGGCTATCCCTGATCACCCGAGTCTGTCGATTGTCTCACTGATANACTGCCAAAGCTTTATTAGAGATTAAAGNTGCTCACCAATGACTTTCTGGCAGGATTGCAACATTCAATCAGGAAGCGATATGTTATGTCGGAGAAATTGAACAGGCCGAGGAATAGAAAGACATTTCTGGCAATGAAATNCAGGATCTCATGTCCAATGANGAGGATGACACTGACAGTGCACCTGGTCCTGCCAACAATGTCGGTGAGAACNCTGATGAAGAAGATGTGGCTAAAAGTNTAGTTGCTGAGAAAATATGTCTATCACTTCCATTGACCTTCAGTGAAGACAAGTGTATGGAACTTAGACTGCAGGCTTTGGCAAAGCAGGAACTGAAACTCCNAAAGGGTCAGGTNAATAACGCTCTCCATCACATCTACATCCACCTCAGCCACAAGTCCTTCCTCTTCTGGACCTCAGTCAAGCAGACCAACAGCCAGAGGAAGAAGACCCGAGCCTAGAATGATGTGAATGTCCTAGAGGGAAATGTCCAGGAACAGGGCCAGATCTATTTGGCATGTCAACAAGTGATGGCTGATCTTGGCGCTGATGATGACCTCCTTAATATATACAAGGACTTGGATCCTAAAGATCTGAAGGTGAGTATGGCGATCTCAGACCTAAGCAAGCTGGGGCACTNGAAGGAGAGCCTAGCATGGTTTTAGAACATGGATGTTCAGTGAGACGCTGAGCAGAAGGGATGGATGGAAGAATGTGAGTAATCTTGAAGTATGATAAGGACGCCGATGCCAACACTGATGCATCCTTCANCAATGATGAACTGACCCCACCTAGCTTACAGAGTTCACTGGCTCCAGGTGAAAGCCCTCAGGGATTNATGGGAGGAGCAAATCACTTTGCTCGTCGAGGAGATGTGGCAGTCAGTGCAAGCCTTCAAGATAAAGGCCNACTTCTGGAGCACTCTAATTGAGAGCATCAATGTTAGTAAACACCCCGGCCACCATGCTTATGCCACTCNGCAGCAGGCCATGTGGAAGAGGTTTAGTGTATAGGCCAAGGGCGAATTTGGCAAGNTCAAATATGGTGGACATTAGACTCATGTTTTAATCACAAAATAAACTATTGCTTCCTTGACCCCCCTTCCAACTGCTGAATCTTCAACTGCTTCTCTTTACTCATCAATTCGGTCAATGTCATAGCCTGCTGAGTGGTGGCAAGGGCATTTTCTACTTCGGGGATAATGTCTGNGTAGGATGTAATNTTAATCATTTGATTGAGTGTCAGAATAAAAGCACATGGAGCAAATACAGTCTATACTAACTNACTGAACTGATAATATTCCTGATGATTGCCACACTCTTAGCCGCCATGTTCAAAACAAAGGAGGTCAGTTGCTGTCCCTCCCACCATATCAGCTTGATCAACATGGCTTGAATNGCAGGATATAAAATAAATTTTAGTGATGGCACCTCTACCGGGACTGGCAGCTCATNGCCAGTCTCCAAGTACTGCCANAACATCGATCTGATGTTCATCAGTGCAACAACACTGACACTGCTGAGCTTGAGCCTNCTAAGAACAGTGGCAAAATTAGTCTAGAGAAAAATCAGCAATGATAGAGAAAATGATTTAAGTGGTCACTGTATGAGCTCTTNCATCATGCTGTTGTGCCAGCANTGCTTGTCATCTGCATTGCCATTCATAGGGAATTGCATGACCATCTTATGCNCGTGAATGCCATAAGAATCCCATAGTGCAGCAGTGTGATCACCANGGATGCCGACATTATCGTTTAGGCCGTAGTTAATATTAAGGGTGTTTTCCATGAGGGGGAGTCAGACAAGAGAGGCAAAATTGGTGGATAGATAGCCAGTGAGCAATAGTAGCTATCTATGCAAATATCAGAGGTCATCACTGAGGACATCTTGCTATCACCGAGATCAGCTGCTGATGCCGANGTTTCCCTATGCCATTGGTAAAGATGTCCTTGANAATTGCTGTTCATTTTCTCAACTGCACCCTTTTTGCACCCCTTCATCCTTGTTCATGCCATGTCCTACGGTCAACACCTCCTCAATTTAATCTCTTTATATCTCATCTCTATCGCACTGTNCCTTNNTGATAACAAGCCGAGAATTATCTGCGACCTTTTCTTCATGGGCATCAAGGCTGAAGTGGTATGTCGGTGCATATCTGGCTTCAAATTCCCCTCCCCTCACTTATCTGTAGGATGTCACTGCCACCATCATCAGTTACCTCAAGCTCACTAGCCGTCCCTTCACTGTNTCCACAAACATCGGTGAGGCAGCAGAGTGGGTGACATCTTACCAAAGAAACTATGCTATTNGGCTCTTCAATGTCAGCCCATTCACCGACAGCCATAGGTTAACCCAGCAGATTGATATTGATCTGNACATCCCTGAATGGTGGTTGACTGAATCTGAGATTCAAATTGTTAATCNGCCGGCATCATATTTGGCCGCTGATGAGCACCCCTNCTTCCTAACCTTGGAGACCACTATTTTTGTCCCTTCATTTCAGATCCCAAGCTTTAATCATTCTNATCCTTCTGTGATATCTTGCGATCTCTTTCAACCTGTTGCAATCTCTTGTGATCTCTTCTCAGCTGGGTGGCTTCNACCTCTGATCACGAGACCATTCTTTGTNAATGCTCTAGTCCTTCTCCACGTGTTGGACTCCTGTGATCAATGATGCTGAGCAGNACTTAAGCTCATCCATTCAGCTCNATGGTTTTCGGTATCCTCGGCCGACCATCAGCAACCTCGCAAGCATCCTGTTCTGATCCGATATTGCTTGGTNCACNNNCT
>SGPL01000660.1:0-16410 GCA_004802705.1 Bondarzewia mesenterica
CTCCTTGTTGCGTTTTCGTTCTGCCCAGGTGCGCATTTTCGTTCACCCTGGTCATTTTCTCCATTATACGTTCCCTTCCGGCGAGTGTATGAATATCATCTTTGGGCCGTCTCGCTGGGTGTGCGAGGCGGCCGCATTTGGCTATTTCCTTCGGTCCCTGTAAGCTTTACCACGGCGCTGCTCTGCTCTGTCCCTCGCGCCGCCTTTCGGATTGGCCATCGCCTCGCGAGCTGTGGAGTGTTTAACATTGGTTATCGTGGATACCCCTCGGAATTCTAGGCAACAAAATGTGCGATGGCTCATGCTTTTACGTGGCACATATATGATTACAGTTTTAAGCCCTACTCTGCCCTTGTTCGAAGACAAAAATTTAGTACACACAAACGTAAAGATCAAGTTCAAAAGGGAATTGCAAGATGTTAAGCTCTGCTCCAATGCAGATGGCAAGAGCCATAAAGAACAAATCTACTGCCAGTATCGTTCCCGAGCCGCCTTTCCTTCCTCTTTAGATATTTGCACCATCGCCCCACCAGCACCACCACTCTCCTCTCTGAGATGACCATCGGTCCGACGCCACCACGTCACAGGCCATTCAGAAATCTTCACCTCCAATTCGAGATACTCGAGAGACGGGATCATCGTGAACCAATGTCGTACAATGGCATCACGCTCTTGCTCTGGAGAGAGTCCTGTGCGCTTGGGAAGAGGGTCCGAGTTGATATCGTCACGCATAAAGAGGGTAGCATATCTTAAACTTCTAAGGTTTCCAAGGGCATGGATATGGGGGCTGGTCATCTGGAGATACCCAGTTTGACCTTTTAGTCATTGTTGGATGTAGGCTAGAATTTGCAGGCACTGAGGACTCACCGTTTGAAGACATTCAGTTATTTTAGGCATTGTGGAGATATTGAAGGCGAGACACTTGAGGTTCGGAGCAGAACTCGCTAGCCTGGGTAGTAATGGAAATCTGACATCCCCGCACTCCTGCAGCGCATATACACGAACGTCGAGCGACAAGACCTCGAGGGGGCAATCACGAATTGCATCTAGGAACTCAACGCAGAATCGCTCGTCACGTAACCAGTCGACTGACAGCCAACCCGTGTGACGGAGTTTTACCCGCTGTAAAGCATGACGTCGTGCAAGTGCCATGATCACCAACAAATCGCCAGTGACAGTGGTAAGAGATGGCCAGAGCGTAGACTGGGTCTGTACACGTGAGTTGATGAAGTAGTTCGAGAAGTTGATATCAAAGAGAGATTGAAGATGTGGGGATGCACGGGCAAGTCTTTTGGCTGTAGTGGATAGCTCAGTCACACGGAGCGTATGGATGTGTGGAAATGGTATCGCAGGGAAGATGCGACTGACGAGACGGGGCATCGTAAGCGACTCGAGCGTATGCGCATTATTGGATAGAATGTTGGATAAATTGGATGAATTGGATAGCGCTGAGCCTGAGAGGTCACAGGCCCATTCCCAGACGGAGAGCACTCGGAGTCCATATATTGGGCGAAGATCACGGAACAGCAGCAGCCCCATACACAGTGACAACTCAGAGACTGGGCGATCAACAAGTGCAGACGCAATCTGGGCTGCGTTGGGGAATCTGCATATGCAGCCTTCAAAGACAAAACCCCGCAGGTTCTCAGCCTTCTCCAGGATCTCAGCCAATGAGCTGAAGAATGCCTTGTCGTGACCACTGGCTTTGACCAGTTCGCATCCAACCGTCAGATATCGAACATGACGCGTTAGGTCATGCAAGAGGACGAATTCGCAGAACGCAGAGTACCGTTCCACATCAGCTTGAAGGACAACGTCTTGAACCAGAAAGCGTCTCGCAGTCGTCATGGCGATTCGAGATGTGGACGCAACAGAGAGGAGAGATGGTGTATCCAAGATATCGAGGATGTACAAGGAACAGTCATGGTTCAAAGGGGGGAATATTCTTGATATCGGGTACTCAGTCATTGCCACTGGCCTGATGATAGAGGGTCGCGGAGACAGGCAGATTGTAGATGATTCCTTCAACCTGCTAAGACGTGCCTCCGGATATCCTTAACCGACGGAACACAACTATAGATGAACTGTGTGTGGAGCAAGAATGAGATGCACACCACGCACCAATGCAGTACTTGGACAGTAGGTCTTGCGATTGGTAGTGATGAATTGTTTCAACGACGCAGGGGTGTCGTTGGAGGTTGTTGGGCCTTGTACTTAGGTATTTACCGAGCTTTACTGCAACGATGGGCTCTTGGTTAACCGTTTTTGGATTGGCATGTCCTACGAGACTGACATTTACCGAAATCAGTTACACCTGTTGAACCGTCACTTTAGCCAAATTCCTTGAAAGTAAGCGCATTTTTCCCCGTCTTTCGTTGCAGAATAATTAGATCATGATCATCTGAGATGAGGAGTTTGCGGTCTGAGCCTTTTCGTCGTGCAGAATTCTGCTCATGCCCCCATACTTATGCCCCCCCCGCTGCGGCGGGGGTACTGCCAGGGTACTGGTAACCTCAATCAAGTTTACAGTTTTTTGGTCTGGTCGGACTGGGACTGAGCAAACACTCTTTGCACCGATCGCATCGTTTTAGAGAACCGTACTCACTTCACTCTAGACCAACAATTTCATTCAGACGATTTGAGGTTCTGTGGACCAACAAGTAATGCCTTCCTCCTTGTCGTTCGCACTCTTCCTCGCTACTTCGGGTTCGGTGGCCGGCGAGATTCTTGAATTTTGGGACGAGTGGTGTGAGAGCATTTGACAAAATTGGTCCATCCTTCTGTGATCTATGCTGTGCTTGATGGATTTGGTATCGTTTGTGAGCACGTTTTTCCTCGCATTGATATTCTCGCAGCTGTTGAGCCGACAGGTACGATCTTAGGACGTCGGACGAGTCTCAGATTCGTAGCGACTCCAGTCCAGAAGCGGTGTCTGGGGTTATACGACTCCATGACTTCCAGAGTTCCTAGCGACATACGGTCAGGTCATCATGTGGTATTTTTGAACTTGATGGTTATTCCCCTAGATCTTAAAACAGAACTCACGGGCCTGAGAACGTTGTTAGCAAGATGTCTCCATATGTCAGGCAGTTGACGCCTTGCTAGCGCTGATCGTGTTGGTCTGAAATCCGCGGAGCGGATTACAAGGATGCCCGGTCCTGGTTTCGGTGCGTTCTGTTTAAATCGACTTCCCTTGCTGACCGGATTCTTACACGACAGTGATTAAGTGTGGATCTACATCCCACCGCTCCTGTGTGCGTGATCAGATTCAATACGGTGAAGAAGGCCGTGGTATCGCGTGTCAGGTTCCTCGACCTTGAAATGGGCCCCTCAGTAACATCAAATCTGACAGTGTCCGCAAAAGTTCAACGGTCTGGTGAGTCACTTCACTTTCAATCTTCTTCCCCATCCTGGACACAGGCTCTCGACAACTTCACTTCGTTAATAGCTAGAGCTCACAGTAACAACCTATCATTCGGATCTTCGCGGCGGCCAATCATTGAGTGGTAACACGTGTCTCGTTTGCGAGCACATATTCTTCTGGGACTTCGGGGGGTCCATTCCCAGAAGAACCAGAAGCTCGTCGACTGGATTTATTTTTGAATTCAATCAGCTTTCTTTTATCTTGTGCCCTTTTTTTTGTCCTCGAGTCCTGTTTGGGCAAGACCCTGGTTCGTAGTACCGCATCTATTCCGCTTTTTCTAACTTTCAGTTTCGACAATCGACTATGGTCTTGTATTTGGGGTGCTAACCCCTCCCTTGGGCCAGCGTAGAAATGTGTGACTCATGATGAGTGTCTTGTCCAGTAGACCTTGTGAGGTACCCTGTTTTCCTCGTAGAATGCTGTAAGTCCCGGTGTCCTTGCAATCTAGTTTCGGGTCCCTGCACATAATGATTTGGGTTTCTTGGATGCCATCTCTGAGCTAGCCTCTGGTGTTTGCCGGATCCACTAGCTTAGAGATCCTGGGGAATGCAGCGCTATCGGGCGTTCCGTTCACTGCGGGCATCGTGGACTCTTTTATATCAGCGTCTCGGCGGCACGTCGACTAAACTAACGCATTCTTTATTTACAGCTAATTGATAGCTTACCACATGTTCACGGCCGCTTTGAACGTTGAATTTCTAGTTCAAAGACGACGCATGCATGTTCTGTTACTTCGCTTTTGCGCCAGTTAGACCGTATTCTTTCGCATGTCCCAGACGCTTAACGGCAGGATGTTGCTCGATCACTGGACACCATTATGCATACTCACAACGTGACTGATCGTATCAAATGTACGTCTTCCTGTGCCCGATGAATGTTCGTGGTTTCTCTTTTCGCGCCTCATCAGCGGACTCGGCGGATCTCTGGATGCATAACTCGGCACACACCTCGGACAAGGGGCGGGAATACTTTGATTTTAGATCATAGCGTCTTGGTCTGGTCGGTTGACGACGGTCAACGATTCATGGTCGGCATTGAATGTCTGAGGGAATGTACATACATGAATTGGTTACAGCTGCGCGAATGGCAGCAGTTGTCATCCAGAATTTTTTTTTGTATGCCAAGGTTATATTGAGCCGAATTGGTGAGCATTCCATCAAACACATTTCTCTCTGTATTCGCTTTGGCCACTGAATGATGTAGCATAACGCTAAACGGCGCCACGATGGAGGTGCGTACAAGTGGCATTGGACTGTCACGGACTGCTAGGCCACATCGATTGTCTTCCCGATATGGACGTCCTTCCGCGCGATATAACTCGCATCGAACCCTCCTCTCTCATCCTCTCGCAACGCTCTCATCCCTCGATTTTTTCGCGTCTTTTGCATCTTTCGCACTCAAGTACTCATTGCTCATGGATTGCGAAGAACGACCGTCACTTTTCGTCTTTAACGAGTGGATTCGCGATCCGAAGGGCCCATTTCTGGATAAGAGGAAGGCACCGAGGGGGAAACGGACTCCGAACTCGATGATATGGGGACACACTATCGACGATCTTTTCTACATCAAGCGGGAGGCGAGTATGAACGTTGTAACTATCTGGTCGCGCAGCATGATCCAGGAATTGGGGGAGAACTATTTGGATGAGGAGCATGAATACGAACCTGAGCCGCGCATGCGCAGACCATGGCCACTTCTGAAATTGAAGCACAGACGGCGCTTGAGGCCGAAGAACGATTTTGGGATCGTCGACAACTCTGATCATGACGGTTCCTACGAACGTATCATTGATCCCTCAGAAGATGAGGATGATGGACCGATCATCCCTTCTTATTTCCCGCTTAAGCTGAATGCGTCTGACAAAATGAAGAGGTCGCTGGAAGGTGAGTGTTGTAACCTTACTTCTATCATGTATCTGACACATGATTTGCTAGAGCAGGCCGGTGGCGATGTCGACAACCTGATTGATTTTAAAAGTCTGCCACCCGACAAGGGCGAAGGCAAGGCACCAGTTTCCGACAAAAAGGGAAATGTAGATGATGAAGAGTCTGATCGCACTGAGCAAGAAAAGGGTGAGGGAGACTTTAAAAGTGCTAATCCACAAATGCCACCCGCTCTGGAAGAATTCATCCCCAAGGAGTACTTCCCTGATACTTTACTCGTCTACGATCCTGATAGCGCCGCCATCAGTCTTTCCTCTCATCGTCTTGCAGGGCGAGCACGTGATCTCGTAGCGACTCAGTGGCTCACATTCAAACGGGTTCTTCCCACTTTTGAATCTTCAGGTCAGCAGAACATTCCAAGCATTTTGTCCTTCAAGGCGACTAAGCGTTTTGTTTATTTTGTTTGTTTAGCAGATGTTCAGGCATCATCTGTGAATTGTTCTGCCAATAATGCTGGCTCTTCCACGGAAAAAACGTCGGAGCCTCGCGTCGCCCATTTGCGCATCTCTAAAGCATCGAAACTCGGAGAAGGACATCACTCCACGGTGTATCTCTCCGCTCTTACCCTTCCCAGACCATTGTCTGCGCGTACGCCCACAGGAGAAGTTTCGGTAGCATGCAAGATGGCTCACGCTCTCACCAGAGAGGCGCGCAGATTGTTGAGAAACGAAGGAGACATTTACAATTCATTCCCGAAGCATTTGCAGGAAGAATGGTGCGGGCTCAATGTGCTTCCACCATTACGTACACCAGTGCCTGTCGCGGCCGTCGTGCCCAAGTTCTATGGCTACTATAAACCCGTCTACGAGGAAGGTAAATTTGTCGATCAAGACGAGGGGATGAGGGAGGAGATCAGGCGATGCATCGAAGGTCTCAGTCCGATATTGCTCGTTGAGCATTGCGGGCAGCCTATCGAGTCGGAATGCAGTACCTTCACTACTGATGATAAGTAAGTACTTCAATCGCCACCACGTCTTGACCATTCTCAGACTCTGCGTCTTCTCATAGGATATCGTGCTACTCTCTTCTCCGTCGTCTGCACCTCAACGATTATGTCCACCACTCATTCTACCAACGTAATCTCCTTGTGCAACCTGGCCCGTTGACGGTCCCACCTGCACAGCGTTCTCTACGCAATCCCTCATATCGCGTCATTGATTTTGGGCGCACCGAACGCCGGGATGGCTTAGGATCGTTAGATTCAAACCGTTGGGTGGATGATGCGTTTCGTGAGCTTCTGAGTTCCAGGGGGGAGTTGAGTGTGGACGTTGAGTGTGGGCCCGGATTCACCTGGTAAATTTGTTTCTTTATTTGTCAAGAATGAGTGATCAGTCCTCACCGCATGGGTGAGTCGTGATACTCGTTCTCGTCGCGTCCGTCGCATCCTGTGCCCTTTGCTATCAATGTTATCAGTAAATGTTCTTCATATCGATCCCGCTTGTACCGTTGACCTTCCGCTGAGGTTTTCTTGTCGTTGCCGCATGCTATCTAGAAGTCAGTGACGGTGGTAGATACGAATCAGACGTCTCCTATGCATGTCATTCAATTATGTGTTGTCCAATGTCCAGGTACCGGTCAAAGCTTAGCGGAATAAGGTGTTAATCGACGCTCGCGAATGCTCAGCGACATATCGAGTTCTTCGACTTTATGACAGTTGGCAAGATGAAACACATTTGTGTGACAATCATAGTTTGATAAGTCAAGGAAGTCAAGTAGTCCATTGCAGCAAGGAAAGATCACGAAGCTGATTGTCCCCAAACTTAGATCGTACTGATCATGCCGTCGACTTCAGATCAGGAAGAAAAATCTCAGAGCCGGTCTACACCGAACAGATTAATAGGTATCTAGAGACAATCAACCGGTACTTACCAATCGTGTCTTGCTCCCGAACTAGAGAACCTACATCAGCCAGAAGTGCAAAAAAGAGCCCAGGGGTTGAAGTATGCACCTGAAAAGCTTGAAGCTCAATCTCAATATCCTTTGGCTCAGAAATATCGTTCGGCAGCTCCCGTCTCTTTTTCTTTTTCTCTTTTTTTCTCTTCCTTTCCAACTCCCACACCTTCATCTGTTTCCTTGCCACTGCCTGATCGAAGAAGTATTTCCTAGAAATGTTTGAGTTCTGCATATTGCCTCAGTCGAAAATATGATATACTGACTGCATTTCTCTTCCCAAATCACGCACAGTGATAGATGGGCTCTTCTCTGTATTCGGGTCTAAACTCAGAGAGTGCGCTGGTATACTTTAAAATAGAACAGTTCCTTACTCAAGATTTCGATGAGTCCCTGCAACAACGACGTGAGAACATGCAGCACAAACAGAGGGGAGTCTTACTGTTGTCATCGATTCTCCCTTCTGATCATCCTCCCAGGTTTGCTGATGGTCTGCACAAGACGAGAGTGATATCTAGGGTGAACGCAAAGGGGTAAGGAAACGTAATCATAGGCTTGCAAACGAACTACGAAATGAAAGCGCGTACGACAATGGGGCCTTTGGCGTTCGGCGAGAAGCGACAGAAACCGCTGCATGGAACGCGTGATCGAGGTGATCGGGGGGGTCGAGCAGGCGAAAACAGAGGCAAGGTGGATGAGGAAGACCATGCAGACTCGGATCTAGCTGCTTGAGGCGAGTCAGTCAGCAGAGTCTGCGGAGTTCGATGGCCGCGGTCTGGAGATGGCTTCGAGTGCTTTGCGCTAGAAAGAAAGCGTATTATAGACCGGGTTTTGGTCTTCACATTCAGTTTTCTCCACATAATTGTGGTCATTGCGCTAATCGTCCTACGACGAGCTTTCGGCCGACCAAACTTTGCAGGCGAATTTTGTCGAAGAATAGCTGAAGGTGTATCATTGTCAGCCCCACGAATCGTGAACTCCTCTTGAAGATAAAATGAACCACTAAGACTTACGTAGTGAAGCGGAACTCCTGATGATCTGAGCCCTATTGCACTCATAATGCTCGAGATCTAATAGCGTACCAGAATGGCAGGCGTCTAGGATGGCCTTGTACGGGATGAACATGTCAGCAAGGGCGAACATTTTTCCAGGAGAACTTCGAGACTAACCGTCAATCGACACCCTTCAGGAAGCGGCTTCACGAGGGAAATCTGGAGCTCCTAGTAGTCGACCAGCGTCACAAATCAATATCAATATCATGAGAATGAGAACATAACTCACGTCATCGAGTATCACTCTCGAGTCGTCTGATACAGCGTCGCAGGGGATGATATCTGCCGCATTATGAGCTGGCAGAACCAGGCAAAGCAGAGAGAAAGACGCACATTCATCTCGACCATCCCATTCATTCTTATCATTCACTGCATCTGTTTGGACGCGTGTCCGGCGTCTACAAAGTGGGAATAGTTTAGTCGGTAATCACACGGTGCTAGAACTAGCGTGCGGCAGCATACAGAAGAAGACGAGAATGTCCCCTCTACTAACGCCATTCACGAATTCAGATATAGCTGTCATCTAAAGTGCCAGTGTAAGAAACCGAAGGTATGGAGTGAAGGAAGGAGTGATCGCTCGCGATATTGTCTCGTGTCGGCCATAGAGAGGTTTTGGGGTCGACGCTTTCCGCATCAATCAGAGTGGTGATATCTTCTTGTTTGAATTTGTAGCAATCTCAACAGGAGAATTCAGTTGGTGGTGAGCTGCACGATGCAATACCGTTTTAAAATCCGCACACCTATCAAAAGTTTCTTGAACTCTTGAGCTTCGTTGACAGGACCATTGAGGGGGCGCCAGACCATAGAATCGCTCGTCCGATAGTTGATGCCAATCAAAAGAGCCTTCAACGAAGGCGGTCGCGGTAACGAGGGACTCATAACAAGCCAGAAGTACTGGAATACAAACGGATGGAGGGGGAGAGGGTTGGTAAAGGCATATCTCGTGAGGTATGTTATTTAAGCTGCTGCACAGGTGCATAGCACACCGGCCCTTGTGTGTGTTTAGTTCCGGGGGGGGGGGCAAATGCGACGCCACCAATCAGGTCCCTAACATGAGGGCTGGCCATCGGGCTTGCTCACTTTATGTGAATTAAATGAAAGATCTCGAAGTTCTGAGAATGATGGACAGTACGACGAACCAACATAGAGCCAAAGCGAGCGTCACTATGGGCTGCCAGTACCGTAACGCGGAGCATTCGCGGATACAACGTTCATTGATACACATGCAATGGCTGCTGATCATGAAGGGCTGTGAACAATGGCGACGGCAACGGATGGAGGACAGAAAAAGCACAGACTTAGTTCCAAACGCCGATTGGTCGAGACCGTCCAGAGCTCACTTGGTGTGAACCCGGATGTCCTTTCGGAAGTTTTCGCCAGAGTCGAACGAGAAGAGAAGTAAATGAGGCAGACTTCCACCTGGTTGACCTTGGAAGACCAAGTGAGTCTCGACTGCAGAGCACATCCCGTACCTATTCCGAGCGACAGTGCCTGTGAAAAAAAAAATCGCTCTCCTGGTAGGGGCTAGGATTAGGCCTTACCGTTGCTATGGAGATTGCAATACATACCGTTGACGAGCGTGGCCAGGTCTGTTTCGGGCTCTCGGTCGTCGGCTTTAATATTCCGGGGTCTTCAAGTGAGGGAGTGTGACATAGGGGATCTCAAATACATACTGTATTGCCCATACTTGGGTTACCTTTTCTGGTTTAACATTATGTAAACACGCACGTCGCTCTCCGACCTCCACCTTCAACACCTTCAACAGCTACAACGCGACACCGTGAATATTGGCGGNAACATTGGCCTGCTGTCGATCNGCGAGTTGCCAGAGAGTGTGAAAGAGGAAAGCATGACATGGGTCGGATTGTGCGGTTACATGCTCGTGAGGGCGGGTTGCCTGCCAGCAGATTCACCCAACGAAGTGAGTTTTCTGCTGCAGTTCGTGCCCTTGTGCTGATCATTCTCAAGGTGTATCCGCTTGCATGGGAGATCCTGATTGATGANGTCTATTTCGATGGACATAGGCTTCCGAGATCACGCTTGTCATTTGCACGTCGTCCATCATCCTGAAGGTCCGTGCTTGAGATAACATCATTGTCCTCNCCGTGCAATTCGAAGATTAATCAGAGTTGTTTTTTGCTGGATGGAGCAGGGGACTGTTCAGTCNTCAGTCTTCACCAGCCATCTCGACACCCACCTCCTCCGGCTTTCGCATCTTCGACCTCCAACTCTGCTGCACCCGGTGGCGTGCGTGGGATCCTCGATGTCCAGTGANNGCGACGATGCAGGAGCAATGTCCGAGTTTTGTACTGTGACTATAGACACGTCTCGATCTCGATCGTTGGCCTCCAATGACTGGGACATTATTTTGGCATNAGCGATGTCGACTTCTTCGATGGGCGGGGGGTGTCNGGTGAGGGGTATGTGGNATCTGAGGGATCCTGCAACCGTTCCAGCACGTCCTCGAACACGCCATCATCGGCATCGTCATTGTTGATGTCACTGCCCTTCNAGACCCNTCNGAGTGCATCCTCCCCTCCAACATCATTCATTTTCATTCCTGAGACGACNTCAGAAGCCTCGTTGGGCTACGGGCACGCATCCCTCCACCACCGCTTGACGTGCGGGGTTTCAGCTTNGACCNNGCGNGCAACATCCCGTCGGGCGTGGCGCACCCTGCGATTGCCGAAACTGTCGACAGCATCGAGCGCGGTCAATGCACGGAGAGCTGTTCTGCGTAGAGGTGGATAGATGTGAGGTATCATTTAGCAGTGTATTAGAACATCAATNTACGCATGGAAGTGAATACATCCNATACAGTTTCGAAAGTCAGATCAATGACATTTAAAGTGTCGTACACTGCTTGTGCACGAGCAGAAAATTCTAGAGAAGTGAACTCCAATAAATTATNGCCTCCCATCTCTTTCTTGAGCTCACGAACAATCTCCACATCTACAGGAATAAGACAGTCTCTCCCACCCCACCTGTCAGGCAAGCTATAAGCTTGGTTGNGAGACATTCCAGATGGCCCAGCCTTGGTGTTGTCCCTTCGCATTCGGGCACTGTTGCGGAACTTTATGAAGTTCTGTAACTCCTTGTTAAGAAGTCGTGACTAGAGCCATTGGCAAAGCTCACTATCGTCACTGACTTGTTAGTTTGTAGATTGTTTGCAAGGGGCCAAAAACTCACAACTCTTCAGGAATATTGGGATGATAGATTCCCTCGGCCTCACNCCTTTGGAAGAACTGCACAGCATCGTCACCAAAATCTAAATGGAGGNGAAGCCAAGACCGCTCGACAGAAATATTGTGTACACTCCGAAGGTACACATGAGCGGATAGCTTGTGATCATTCAGTTCAGGTGCAGACAGCTCGCTGAATAAAGAGATCATTAGTACATGTTGTATATCACACTCACAAAGATACGCANNGCAGTGCCTTGACAAGGCCATAGAGTATTGTTGTTTCTGAGCCGCAGTCCGTAGTGAATTGATTCNGCATCATACCTAATTAAAGGAAAGGCAGTCAGATTCCATCACTGCAAAATAAGATAAACTTTGAATGACGCACCACCCAACTCCTCCACTAGCAGCAAAAAGCAGTACCCAATGATCTTGCNGAGACGGTTGCTCGGAAGTACCCACCCTCCGATATATTTTCCTGTTGCATCCTCTACGACCGCCCATATTCCGAATCCAATGCAATAGAGCTTATCGTGACCATCTCCAGCCCACCTATCGTGAATGCCAATGGGGTGCTTCGGAAAGCGGCGAATCTTCTTTGAGGCGGGCTCACGTANATCAAACCCTTCTGGATCATGGATGTGCATGCATCAGGAAAACTACAAAATAACTTTTGTACTTATGACACTTTATGAGCTTATTTGTAACCAATTTGTAACTTACTCACTTGTTCAAGCTTGCTGATAGAGACCNGTCTAGCTTAGCTTGTTACTTTTGTAGCTTCTGGGGCTCTCAAGATCTCAAGTTGCACAAGTAGAGAGCGGGTGGATTACAAAGTAAGATTGCATAATCCATAAAAGGAATATCAAGTTCTTGCCCAACTGGGGGTTTGAACCTGACATCTCACAAGCACAGCCACTGCAACATGTCGTGATACTCTTGCCCATTGCACCACATGTGCTATATTTATGTATGAAATAATATAATTATATACACTCTCTTTCGACTTTTTTCCACTCTTCAATTAGACTGGATTCATTTTTCTCTTTTTCATGCATTTCTTATGCATAAACATGTATCAGAAGATAATATTTACAGTCTCTCTAACATATTTGATACATGTTTGTGCATAAGAAATGCATGAAGAGAAAATGAATCCAGTCTAATTGAAGAGTGGAAAAAGTTGAAAGAGAGTGTATATAATTATATTATTTCATATATAGATATAGCACATGTGGTGCAATGGGCAAGAGTGTCACGACATGTTGCAGTGGCTGTGCTTGTGAGATGTCAGGTTCAAACCCCCAGTTGGGCAAGAACTTGATATTTCTTTTACAGATTATGCAATCTTATTTTGTAATCCACCCGCTCTCTACTTGTGCAACTTGAGATCTTGAGAGCCCCAGAAGCTACGAAAGTAACAAGCTAAGCTAGACAGGTCTCTATCAGCAAGCTTGAACAAGTGAGTAAGTTACAAATTGGTTACAAATAAGCTCATAAAGTGTCATAAGTATAAAAGTTATTTTGTAGTTTTCCTGATGGAGCTATCCTATCGGTGAGCTGTCCCATCCGCTTCAAGGGGACAAGGCGAACAGTCCAAGCGTTTTGGTCCTCAATCCCCAAAACTGTATTGACTTAATTCATATGGCATGCAGCAGGTGAACTGAAGTCACAGCCAATTGCGTGTGCATCGTGTATTAACCCCGATAATTGTGATGTTATTGAATACAGGTTAGCTGCATGGTTTGGCTCGCCGCTGCCCCTCCCAAGCATCATGCATCAAGATCTTGCCATAACTTCTCTCAATGAAACAGTCCCACAGCACACCGAAAACGACACACAAGAGTACTTACTGTTATTTTGGTTTCTCATTCTCAAGCAGGTTTTTACGTAGTTGACTCACCTCAACTTGTATTGATTCGCGTTGACTAGATTATGTATGTTCCTCACGGAATGAAACCTACAGGAATGCGTGAGTGCTCGCATTCGTCGTGCACTTTGTTCTGAACTTGGTAAAGCACGATTAGAGTCATAACTTGAACTTCCCTTGCTTCTCCATCATCTTCTATCTGACTCTTTCTATCCCTAATATATTTGCAGGTATAAGAGGAGCCTTCAAATCCCCGAGTTGTCGCCATACTAGCTCCCTTTACCGTCTCCCTCTTCCAACAACCTATGGCCAAGACTGTCGTTTTCACTGTCTGGAACACTGACGACTTTTACTCTCAATAGCAGATCAGCGCCGATACAATCCCCTTGCTCAGGACTATCATCGAGAATGTCAAATGGCTTCTCCTTAATAGAACCCGCATTCGGCATGCTTATCTTTGCATACTTCGACAGACGACTCTCGACACCACACCGGCCACACCACAGGAAGACCAATCGCTGAGATCATTTTTTCAGTACCGTTGGCCTGAAGTACGCTTGATGATCATGGAGCCGCACTGCTTTGCATATGTTCAACGGCACAGCGCACCCAGAAGGCTTTATCTCAGTCGTCGATTGGCTTGTTCGTTGCAGGGCTATAGTCCGACTTACCCAACAACCTACATGCTGAAAACTGCATTGATTATCACTGCCACTCTTTTCCATGAACTTGCTCACCAGCTATGGGCCGATATTCACAATCCCAGAATTGGCACTCCTCTGAACTTGATTTATCCCATTTAGAGGTACTTTCAAAATGGGCAACTGATGAATCCTCCTCAATGAGGAGAATCAGGATATGTCATTGAGGGTTGCCTTTTTGGTGGTATCTTGAATTCAGCCTTCGACGAAGGCTTCGAAGGAGATTACAAAAGAATCAGGACTCTCGTCATTCAAATGGATCTAGAAGGCCTCTATAATGAAGCAAGTTTTCATTTGAGTACGTCAACTTTTAACATCTGAGTGGTTCTGAAACTGCTCACGATGCAATGCAATTGAACTGCCATAGGAGAAACTGTGGTCCGAGCTAAAGTTAACTATCTCCTTCTTGCAATCAACCAATTTGACCCTCTCTTCATGCTTAACGACATTACGGCTGTGCTTCCAGACAGGCATAGCCCAGTAACATACCCCAATTACTTTGTCAGGAGTCCCGAAGGATAGCCTTTGTTCATAGTGCGATCAAGGTCATCTAAGGCTGTGATTCCCTTCTTGTACGGAGCCATTCGAGTGCTTAAGCTGATCTGTCATCAGCAGATGGAGAAGGAGGTAGTATTAAGGGCAGCAGGTCCAGCGGTGTGAGATGGCATGGGGAGACCATATTAATGAAGTGGCAAATGGGTCAGCATTTGGTTTTCTAAGAATGTAATTTGATCGCGAAATGATGCTCTTATCTACTTGTATTTGTTATTTTGCTATGAGTTTGGAATACGATATCATGGATCAGTAAACTGAATGCGAGTTTTTTAGCGAGTCATTTGACCTTTCGAAAGCTAATAGCATATCCTTCGAGTGCTCCTGTCACGGCATGAATGAAATCGTCCAAGCTACGGCTATAATCTCCACGAGGTCTCGAGACCCATCCCTCCAGTCTTATTGAAATAAACCTCGTTCTTGGGCAAATCCATTCCGGACCACCCCACATCCAAGTAAGTGTCCCACCATTCACTGAAAGCTTCGCGAGGAGGCACAATGAATCTAAAGTCAATGATACATACCAAAGTAATTACGTCTGCGACTCATTGGTCAATAACATCAACCGGTACATATGTCTGAAATGGGCTTACCACCTGTCAAATAGTCTAACTTGCATGATGATAAGGGTAGTAAGAAAGACTTTGTGCACGCCACGTCCCCGCTTCTTGAACAGCTGTGCATGACAGGATGCTGATCCCTGGGCGCTTCCTCATCTGCGCCGTGCTGTAAAAGATCAACCATTCATGTTTTTTTTTGATGCTGACACGAGAAAATTATCACAGTCGGAGAAACGGGGATTTTAATGACGATGAATAGATAGTCTTAGTATATGCCCTTTCATAGAGTGAGTACAGAGGGAAGCATAATCGGGACTGCCATTTGCATTATCCAGAAGTACAAACATTTTTGTCCTGTATGTACAGTTTTCAGAATCTTGTTCGTGGTTGAGAACCGGAAGTAAATTTCTAATGAAGAGAGTTGCACCCTGGACCGAATAAGTCAGAAAAGGCGCAAATTATTTGCGGTACGACTGCACTTACAGTCGTAAGATGATAAATAAAAGAAAGAGATTGACGAACTAGGTAATTGCTAGTCCAAGAGACTCTGCAGCTTGATTTGCTCACGTATGTTGATTTTCAGACAACTAAACCTTGCTCCGCACATAATTATGATAGGAGTATAGCAGAATTTTATACATGCCAGATCGTCTCATCAACAGCAGCCCAACGTATCGCTCAACAATGCTAGCATAAAAGCAAGAATTAGTAAAGAGAGTTATGGGAACATTTGGGGTACAAGAGTACGCGTGTTGGAAGGGGATATATGCTCAGCTGGAAAAAGATGTGAGCAGTGCAGCAGAGTGCAGCACACATCAGAGCAACTGAAAGAATTGTTGATGCAGCGCATGGAGATAAAGAGAAAAGGCCGGTCTGTATATGCATCTGCGTGATCAGAGAGATAAGGGAATTGGATTCCACAGCCAAACTTGAAGGAAATTGTTGAATACTTTTGAAAGATTCCGAAAAGGCCTCGAGGAGCTCGCGGAGAGAATTTGACGCAAAAAGGTGTCGGCTGCCCTTCCGACTCCGACTCCGACTGTGACGATGAACCACGATCTAGGGTTAGATCCGAAGGCGCTCCGGAGCCCGACGTATTATTGACCTCATTTCCTCTTACTTCGACTGATGACCCTCTTCGAGATTCTATGTTGCTGTTGTCGAGCACGATCAGATAGCTCGGTAAGCTCTATTTCTCTTTATGCGGTTCAAACACAAATGAACTGATCGACTTTG
>SGPL01000661.1:0-13481 GCA_004802705.1 Bondarzewia mesenterica
TTCCCCCCAACCTCCCTCCTCTCACCCCAATCCCACCTGATGCTGATAGCTTCATCTCTGCTTCCGTTCATTTTAGGCCACGCCCGCGAGCTGGGTTTTGCAGTTTGGGCATCAGACAACAAACTCTTTCAGTTCTAAAGGGGATTCATGCAAGTTATTATATCATTTAAATTGGAGACTTACTGATGCTGTCAACATTAGGAGCACTTTCTTTTCCAAATGCTTGATTATGCTCATCGATCAGCAGAACAAAGGAGGTTTGGAAATGGAGTGGTTGAGAGAGTGAAAGAGACTGCTCTTTTTGGATGTTCTCAAGGAGACCAAATGATGCCAACTACAGTTGAACAACGTCTTCTACATCTCAAAGGCTGTGTAATTGTTCATGATCTCCCAATTTATTATGACTGATGATTTGGTTTATAGTCCTATCTGCAGCTTCGTTCTATGTCTCAAACCTACCAGACTTGCATCAGAATGAAATGCACCCACTGCATATTATCGCCGAACACCTCTCTGCAGACCTAGATGTGGCTTCTTTGCTAGCTACGGATGTCACAGCACACCTGTACTTTGTCCTCGTTAAAGCAAGGAGAACAGCTGACCGAGAGTGCATTCTGTTTTGGTTTAATATAAGTTAATCTGGGTGAATGTATGGGAAGAATGCTGATGGTCTATACTAGGGTGGATCAGGTTGCTCATCGTTCAATAGTCTCATGATGGAGATCAGTCCCTGGAGAGTGGATGGTAAGGGCAGTCTTAAAATAGTTGAAGGAGGTTGGAAAGAGTGTATGACAGTAGTATATGGTTTGTCTACTTTTTTTATCTCACTTATACCTTCTACATCATGTTTTTGCAGTTGACCAGCCTGCTGGTACAAGCTTTTCATATACCAGCATGGACCGATATGTGCATGAACTTGATGAGGTGCTTAGTTCAATATTTGACACTCAGGAACTGCTATATATATCTCTCTAAGCATCCCGGCAATTCATAGAATTCCTGCACAACTTTTATACCATTTTCTCAGAATATAAGTGCATGGATGTGGGTCCATCGCAAAGTGTTATGCCTTCCTCTTCCAATTGAATAATTACCCCCAGATGTATATTGGAGGCAAGAGCTTTGCTAAACAATATATCTCATATTTCTGTGCATAATATGCACATAAATTCTTGTGCACAAGTTTTCTAATGTTTTGTTCATTCAGCGGACACAGTTCTCAAATCAAATCTAAACATTTGGTTGCATGGTGCAGCAATTGGCAACAGATGGATAGATGCATGGAGACAATATCCATCATTCTTCGACTACGCGGTCAAGCATGGCATCATCGAAGAAAACTCCGAGGTCCATCATTGTTGTATAAGCATGCAATTAGATACAGAACATATTTAATGATAAACAGTGAGGACGATCTCGTCTTGTCAACCAGGTAATCTGTCAACTCATCACTCATGCCTGAAGAGAGTTCTCATTAGTCAGTGTGAGTATACACATCTCCTGACCATGAACCAAAAAGCTGGCCCAGAGTCACTCTTTCTGTCACCTCATCACCTATGCTCATGACCTCTCTGCCATCTTGTTTTTCCCTATGTGTAAGGCCCTGCTTCATGAGCTCATCGAGGACCAGATTGCAGCTCTCCCAATTGTGCGAACTGAAAAGCATGCCAATGGTCAGCACCGGACGGTAAGCAGCGATGTCATTGTAGATGCTCGAAATGATCTGGTATGCAGTCGCATTCTAGCACATGTTTGTCTCGGGCTTAGTTGGCCAGATGGGTGGGTGTGGATCAGGCGAGATGGAGAGTGACATGTTATTGTGGCCAAAGGTGGCAGTCTCATGCGCAATCATCTCATGCAGATGGTAGGCGCCACGGACCAGTTTGACCCCGAGTGCATAGTTGCTGGCCTTCGCATCCTTGAGAGACTGTTCCAGATATTCTAAGTTTCTAAACGGTTGTCAAATGAGAAGTGCATGAGATAGATGTGGGACAAGTGCACTGGCATAGATATGCTTGGAATGTCGCATAGATAAGTGGTCGCACTGGAGTGGATTCAGACGATGAATGATCTAGGAGCTTGTTGAACTGGTGCATGAGGGAAAGCGACATCGTGTTTATGGCAGGCTGCAAATCATTGTCTCAGTTCATGGTATTCTGCTGACACTGACAGAACTCGCACTTGATACCAGCTGCATGTCATCAGACATCTGGTNAGCGTGTGGTGCCATGCAATGATAAAAAAAAACTAANCATGCCTNTATTCTGCATCNATGATGATTCTGATATCTCACTCCTGAGCATGACTGCAGATCTTTACCAAGTCCAAATGAAGGTCCTTGATGTCATAAATATCTTGTTCAGTTAGCGGCGTTTCTCCCTTAATCTGATCCGAAGTAAGACAGTCCAAGTCGGATGCCCTCGGATATCTAGGGAATGTGATAGCTGACTGTGCTGGATGAACTTTGATGAGATACACGGACAGATTCGCTAATGACTGAGCATCAAGAAGTAGGGCACTCTGCAAGAAGTCTGAGTGAGAGCTAGATCATGAACTGGCACAAAAAGCTTACAAGCTTCACAGCAACCCACATCCTCCTACCAGCTGTGAAGGATGATCTAGACGCCCTCTGATCCTTAAAGTCAGCTGCGACATCAATCGACCCGATCATCTCCTGCACGATTTGCTTGTATACCAGTACTGATTTCTTGGACCCACCACCTGTAGCCTCTACCTCGTCCACCTCGACGCTATAAGTGAACAAAGTCCCCTTATTCTTGGCACACAAGCTCTCGAGCAATGGTACACACTCGTGAGCCGTATCACCTCCGATGAACTGCACAGACTAGAGTATTAGACATCTGGATGCAGAAAGGATGTCTTGACCAAAGTGCTCACTTGTGCGAAGAACGTCCTTCGAACAAATGCCTTAGTGATCTGTTTGAGACCTAGGACAGACATCAGGAAGATGAGGATGGAAGTGACTGGTCCACCAGAGCAGGGAAAGAACACATCATATACACAGCATAGGACCTTATGAGGGAAGAAATGAGAGTCAAAGGTCTTTGGGATTCCTTTACTGTCTCTGCATGATCTGCATGAATTGTCGAGATATTGTGTCTAATGTACAGAGATGCACCGAGAAGGCTGCCAGAGAGCAGACCATATCATAGGAAATGGTTCAAACTGGCTGTCGAGGGCCCTGAGGAGGAAGACACACCCCTTGAGGGAGAAGTTATTAACCCGATAAAAAGTAGACGCAGAGAAATAAAGACTGACTGCAAGCAGTACAAGGTCAAGATGGGAAGGAAGTGAAACTGAGATAAAGATGGAGATATAGAAAGATAGCAGTGCGAGGAGTCATAATTATCTGATCAGTAGATTACAATTTGGAGTGTCCATTCCTGTGTGTTCCCGCTAGGAAGAGTCGAGCTGAACGGTGCAGCTGATCATGATAACCAATTCCCACCATGGCGCAGAATCCTTTTCAGCCACTTGCCACCTTCATCTTCCTTGTGTCTCGCTGGCAACTTCTTTACAATACAAAAATGTCCAAATGAAAACAGGACGACGCTGAAAATAACATCGACAATGATGATATCATATGTCTTTTTCATTTGCTTCATTCTTCGCCGTCGGCTCACGATGCACCAGTAAAGCTTAGTCAATGTCATCTTTATGAGTATCATGTTCAAATAGGAACAGTTCTGCCTGAAGGGCCATGTATTAATCTAAGCATAATATTGGCAGAATGTGAGTCTGCTCCCTGCACCATGGTAGAGCAAATGCTACCTTTAAGTAGCACATCATGACAGCATGGGCTGACATGAACAGATGATAGCATACAAAAAATAAAAACTGGTCAAAATTAACCAGTTTATCATCAGGGTTTGAGTTAATTTCATTCACTGAGCATGCATCTGC
This sequence comes from Bondarzewia mesenterica, assembly GCA_004802705.1. NCBI lineage: Eukaryota > Fungi > Basidiomycota > Agaricomycetes > Russulales > Bondarzewiaceae > Bondarzewia > Bondarzewia mesenterica. Next base: position 3,925 of record SGPL01000661.1, read on the forward strand.
CAGAATTCTGTTTAACAGCCAGTTGATCGAAGAATGAAAGCAAACTTATATTCTATAGTAATTACAAGTCCTACAATGACAAGTCTAATGTGCTATGATACGAGCTGGTATAGACAGGTGATGAGATGTAAAAAAGATGGGAACTAATCAAATTTGATCTGTACATCACCAAAATTTGAGCCAATTATATTCACTTATCACATACCCACCACAGATATATTGAACAGCCCACCACTCGAAGAATGGCAAGACTCTGATATTTCATTACTTATCTATAAATGATCTGAGCGGTAAGTGGCGCTGAGCTCTCATGTTACCAACTCCGACTGGTCATGTCGGGGCCTCACCGATTTCCTGATGCCCAACTATGTTCGGCATTAAGATCGGCCATGATGCGGTGTCTCCTGCCAAATTCTGCCAGATCGTGGAGGGATAGATATACAAGAAGAAGGTACCATTCGAGTTGATGAAGTGATTGCTGGACTTCGCGGTCAAGCTGCATGTGGAACGACTCATCTCTGTCGTTCAGGGAGTCAATGATTCAGTAAGTGATATATTCATCACATGGTTATTGCGTGATGTCGATGTTGATCACCCTCTGCTGCCAGTTCTTGAACTATGCCCATTCAGATTTTATTAGACAGATAGGAATGCATGTAGCGATGGTGCCTATGCAAATTTAGGGTTGCCAACTGCCTTTACCAACTGTCCAGTATGGGGTAATGATGTGAACATTTATCAGAAGGTCAATTCATTGATTTTATCGACATGGCTTGGAGTTTGAATCCTAATAGCTGCTTAGGATGGCAGCTGGAATGTCAAGAACCAGAAATTCTCTAAACCAGCCAAGCCCTTGGCTTGGATTGTCATTGATTTTAGTAGTTGTTCGCGACAGATGGTGGAAGGATTTGCCAAAGAACTTTTTGCATGTTGCATAGCACTTCCACCACTTTCTGATTTAAACACTCTAACTCTAGGTTTAAATGCAAGGCATAAGTAGCAAGCCTGTTGGGGGGGTGAAGGCATTGGACTAGAACGTGAGCATAAAGACCAACGATGTGATTATGCGAGTGGAGAAGGAAGTGTACACTGATTGCTGGGCAGATGATGAACATCCACAGGATAAAAGGTCCGCTAGAAGAAGGTGATTGAGGATCGCAAAATGTAAGCCCTCTGAGTCATCTTCCTGTTTACTGTCACTTATTCTGTCATAGGCTCGAAGAGATAATGCATAACTTCCTCGAGATCTCACTAGCACCCAGTGTGCCTGCTTCATTGTGGAGTATACCTAAGAAATACTGCATCATCATCTGCCTCTGATCCTCTGCCTTCCACTGTCTGCTCAAGAACCTCCATCACTTGTCATTATCTTCTAAGATTGGGATGGAGCATCTACAAGATTTTATTTACTATGCGTACATCTTTTACAGCAGCCTGCTCGGGGAGGATGCACTCTCCGCCTTCAAGTTAATTATTGACAGGAAGCTCTGGGTGATCTGGCATGCTATCATATGGCCATGTCAGCCATGGTCACTGCCACTTTGTTGCCCCCGTCTTCTCTCACTGTCGCAGCCATGAGTCATATTTCTGAGCTCTCACCTAGCACGATGGATGTGAACATCTCAGCTGCTGTAAGCTTTATTAATGTCTGTCCGTCCACCTGAATTAACGAGTCAAGTGTGAGCATCAAAATCGCAGCTGCTCATTTGTTCAATCTCGAGCCAGAGAAGGAGCAGTGACAGAGTGTCATAAGAAATTAGTATGCATTGGGCATGAATAACATGCTAGGAAATGGGAAACTTCACTATCACCTGAGTCTCTTGAGTCATGACATGGAGGGTAAGGAGCTGCATGGAAACTACCACTTTGTCAAGAGGTCAGAAGCATTTGTTTTCATATCATACTGCATTCTTCTAATCTATCTGCTTTAGTATGATAACCACTCATTTGTTCACTATAAATAGCATGTCAATAAGCTCTCAATGCTAGATAGGTGGTGGTTGCATGCATTTTGGGCTGGTAAGCATCTGGTAGCTGTGGAAAAGGGCATTGTGTTCGTGGAGTCGCAGAGTAGGGGACAGTGGTTGGTCGAGGGTGACTTGGCAGAGAGGGTGCTTGTGCAGGTGGAGGAAGACCATGTAGAGCACGAGGAGGAGCAGAGGAAGCAAGGACGAGGTGGGGGACAATTTGATGGAGGTTGATGATGATGGGTTGGATGGCATGGAGACTGCTCTGTTTGCTTCTGCAACATGCAGGCACCACCACCGCCAGGTCCCATCTTGCCCCCTTTCCTTTTCTAAGTTAGCCTTTTCCCCATTGTTTCTTCATTTTGAGAGTTTCCTGACATTCATTTTTCATCATTGTCCTTTGTCTTTTTTTGTTCTTTCCCTTTCCTTCTCTTTCTTTCTTTGTCCATATGCACACATGATGTTTGTCACTTCTTTGTTTCCCTCTCCCCACTACAAGTTTGGTTGGCAGATACTCTGTGGTTTCATCTACATATATATGCATGACCTGCTAGTTAGCCGGATGGCACAGTTTGGTTGGTCAGTGGAGATTGCTTGTACATTACGATGATGTGTAATTGTGTGCACGTACACACTTTCTATGTTTTGCAATGTTGGACAGAACATGAGTCCCTTGCAGAAAGTCATGCCTGGCTATACTATCTCACCACAAGTAGGGGGCTGACATGTTGCANTCTGCNTNGNCAAGCAAGAATANANGGTACATACTGGTACACAAGAGCCTNAANGTGTNAATTGACATCTGTCTACANGATNGTTTCAGTGTTCCAACGGACCCAAAAAATCAAGGTGAACNTTGNCACAAATCAGCNCTCAACGCNCAGCNGCTCAACTCTCAGGANGTCNGTCCATCNNNTTGAGTTCTCNATGGCNCCATTCTCNCACCTGCAANNCCCTCCCCACGTGACTCACATTCTNCTTACCCAANTTCTCNGAGATCNGCGTACNGACCTAAGCAACCCGTTCAAAGTNNGATTAGCCACCNACGGTGAAAGCNGAATCATNGTAGAGAGCATAGAGGAAGTCTTCAATAGNGANGTTTCCAGTAGCNCNGGGNGAGTAGGGGCNTCNGTNATCTTCAATNTCNNCATCTTGCCCCCTGCCCATATTTCGATCTTCNGCATTGAGGTCATCTGAAGTGATAGTTATTGTAACNNTCGNGATTGGGTCATATCNGAGAGAAATCNGCTGGTATTGTTTGCGCGANNGCTACAGTTCAGAAATCTCAGAATGTCGAGCTTTTCAANTGGTGGGCACAGTATTCAGCATTGCGCAGTTATGTTTATGATACAGACAAAACTTTGAGAATTAGATTCAGCCCACCGCAACAAAAAATGATGATCAAGAACAGCACTTGTTGATGAGGGAGTAGCGAAAGATGAGGCGACACAAAACAAATAGACAGCAAGCGATAGCACCAAGAGAGCATGCGACCGAAAACAGAGATACACCGCAAGATCAGAAAGACCAAGTATTCAGGACACACAGTTCCCCTTGGCGGAGGAGCAGAGGACGAGCGGAAACGCAAGATCCGAGTCAAAGCCAGCGAGTATTGATGCAATGCCTTGTGGCACTTTACATTCTCTGTAAGAGTCCCTTGAGCTTCTCCTGCACTTTCGCTGCACTGCCGTCATCCTTTCTAGCTCCTTGGCTTTCTTCTCAAGAGACGCGATGAGATGTTCGATATCAGCTGGAAGAGCATTGATTTGTTCGCGCATTTGTTCGGCTTGCAGATAACGTCAGTGGAATTCAATAGAGTGAGATGGGAGGAGTTTGAGGAAAGGTATCGATACCCTTTTCTGTCAGCCATGCCTCAAACTCGATTTGCAGCTGGTCGCGGTGCTTGTACCTTTTCTGTAGCTCACTGAACAACGTCTTCAGGTGGATCTGTAGATCATGGGGATGGTATTAGCCAAATTAATTATTGATTTATGCACGGGCAAGAGTTACCTGGCTTTCTGAAAGCACCTGCGCCAACTCTCCTTCTCTGCACAGTTCAAGCTCTTCGAAGCATTTGCACACACCGTCGAATCCAAGCACGCCTGCTGCAATGTCATGATCGGTGCCTGCAGCTAGCTTTGAGTGAGCTCCATGTATGCGGTGCATGGGGGAAAGAAGATATTGGACGATCTCTTCCTTGGCTCTCCAGGAAGAGTTTGTGAAGGCAGATTGAAGTTTACTGGTCAGAACGGAGGGAACAGAGCGCTCTTCTTCTTCAGGATCCCTTCAGAAAGAAAGAAAATTCGAAGTTGGCGGTACGTGAGAAATAGACGGAAAGACGGAATTTGCACTTGTCTCGAAGAAAGGCAACAAGAGTCTCTTCTTCGTCCCAATCCTCATTTTCATCTCCGCTCGACTCTGAGTCTTGTTCTCGAACGTTTTGAACCCATACTCTCTGAAACCGAGCTTTCGATCAAAGTGTCATCTCCATGGACCTCCGGCTCAGGGCTTGGCCTCCATGCACGATGTCTCTGGCGATCTGCAAGGACTAACTCTAGGATTTTGTTCCTACAAGTGGTTGAGGGTGTATGGTAACCGGTTATTGAGCGCGTTGGAGTCTTGTGTGCTATTCCAACCATCTATATGTGCGTGACAGCAGTGTCGAGGGCGCGGAGGCCGTGGGAGAGAGCAGTGAGGGCATTGGCGAGGCCGGTGCTGTAGGTGTTAGGTGTTAGGTGTTGTTTGTTGTTGTGGAACTTGTTCTGTGAGAGGGGGGTTTTAGGTCAGGTCATATTGGAGGGAGAGCACTTACGTGGCCTTTTTGGATGGGGAGAAAGGGTGTGTGAGTGCTGAGTGAATTTGAGGGAGAGAGGGATGTATGGTGAGTTGGAAGATGGGGTATTGAGTGAGGACAGTGTTGAGCATGGCACTAACAGTGGAGGGCATGCCCATGCCAGTGGTGTCACTGAGGCTAACTTAGTAACAGCTCATGTCGAGGAGGGCATGTGCGATGTCAGCAATAGTGCATGAGGGGACGGGGCCAGTATAGGGGCAGGCAATGGTGATAGAGATGTAGCCACAGACAGGGATGCCTGTGGCAAGGGCATGGGCAGTGACATGGAAGAAGAAGGGTGAGGGAGTGGGGGAGGAAGATGTAGGTGTTGGCTTGGGAGAAGGCATCAGTGGCAGAGGTGAAGATGGTGATTTCAGAGAGGATGAATGGGGAGGGGTGGAAGAGAAGGGAGAGGGCAGTGGAGAGGTTATNGTCATTNGGGANGAGGGCTTGATAGGTGATGCCNGNACATTTGGGGAGGCAGATGATGANTTTGTCTGTTCCTGNCATCTTTGTNAGTTNNGGTCATNGGGGGAGGAGNAGGGGAAGAGAAGTACTTGGGGAACCCATTCGNAACTGATGAAGCTGCCNANCTCGATAGTTCACATTCACTCCAGGTATCCCAGTGACACGCAGATGCCTNAAGTCTGCAAACCGAGGCTCGCNTNAATCNACCTCGGTGATNNTCTCGANAAATGACATAAAATCCTGATCTGGAAGTTNGAGTTTAAGAAAGCAGATGGCAGGGATGGCCATGTTATGGATGATGANACAGANGAGGTCCACATTGAGGTCAGTGAGGGAGAGGTCTCAGAGTTTGGAGAGCAGGATGAGATTAGTGNACCATGAGCTNACTTCATGTGGCCCGCTGTAATGCAGCGNGAGCCTCTCGAGGGCAGNACATGCNCGCAANATGGCTTNCCATTNAGGCNAAGTTAGTTGCATGCCCTCANTGTGCAGCTTGAGTTCCAAGGTCCTGAGGCCAGCNAGGTAGGGAGTGTGCTCATNTAACCAGGCTAGGTTGACACNAACNAGTAAGAGGTCCTTGAGGCCAGTGGCTGCTTTGCNCAGGGCCTTGATGGGTGGCTTTGCAATCTGGACAGNGAGNGTTTGGGTGGAGAGCNAGTCTTTGAGGTGCTAGAGTTNGATGATTTTGAGGTTGGGGATGGGACTGGTGGTGTGGAGTCGACTGTNTCCACTCTATCCAATCACATCTATTTCCAACTTGAATGTTTGAACTTTGATGTCAGATCAGTATANGTCATCTATNGCTTTGCTNTGGAAGATTTCAGTCCAGACNACATGAATGCTNAATCGAGAATAAATTGAGATATNGCTCNATTGTCTGATTTGCATACCCATCTGAAGCAAGTGTGAATAAATACNGTTATGACATGCTTGTAATAAATACTACCATTACTACCATAAATACTACTGTTACTAACGAGAATACATTTGTCATATGCTGGAATGGACACTGACATTTGTGAGGTGAGGGCATGATTGCATCAATGATCATACNAAAGTTTCTCTATTATTATCACCTCCTTCCCTGATACTCANGACTTCGAGATTCAGAAACAGGGGTATCCAGTGCAAAAAANGTAGCTGAAGAGATAATGAAGACATTAGTTGAGATTCGACAAAGCANTATTTAAACCTTACCAGCATGCCATCTTCAAATGCCTCCTCCTTNTCATATTNGCNGATCTCCAAAAGATNAACTCCACCAAGGGAACACTCCAGATGATCTTCATCCATTCTAGGACCAGAGAGAAATGGGGCACTTTCCAGTTCATTAGNNNATCTGATCCCNAAAGTGTCGAGACTCATGCACTGAGCCAGGCATCGTAAGACTGAATAAANAATNTCAGTATCCAAAGTGACGGTAACATGNTTATCAGGTAAAATGTGAACAGTGTTNAGAACCCTTGTTAAATCTTCATCCCTCAAGAGCCTATCGATATAAGATGCTGGTGCCTTCAGAATCTGAAGGTTCCGCAGCACAACTNGCTCACTGGGGCAGTGGACAAACCACTGTGAAGGTACACTGATGNATAGTTTGTCGATGTCAGTGTGACAGGAGANAGAANCTGGAGGAGTGCACCCAAGAAGAGAGATCCTTTGAAGTGCACAGCCNATAGCATTTTAATGTNGATACACCTGAGGAGGTGTGACCATTGATTTGCTGAGAGAAATCTTCCATCTAGATCTAGCTCCTCGAGAGGAGAATTATTCAGGACATGCAGTGTCCACTTGATGATCAGATGCATAAAAAGGAGAGAACTGCTGATGTAAAGGTGGGTCAGCATGGATAGAATGTTGTAGTCGACTGGCACATNCAGCTNGACCANACTGGGTTGGGCATGTCTCCCATAATCGCTGATGGAAAGATAACTGCAGTTGGTATGAAAGATGCTGCACAAAAACCACAGNAGGTCTTCATATGCGAACTTCNTGATGGTGAGAGCGAGATGTGGGATGCAAGTGTGTNNAGGGAGTCGAAGGAGGAAACACCNAAGCTGGACAATTTCTTGTGATGNAGCCGACACATCTANAGAGCACCAGCAGAAGAGTCAGATTGCAGACCAAGATGATTCATAGTGTGCNCATACATTGAGAGCCGAGAATGAGGAGGGCTTATGAAGGCTTACAGTGATCTCGCCCTCACTGTGTTCAGATATACAAACATCGTGGNGGTGAANGTAGTCAGTCANAACACNATTGTTAAGCCAACAGCATGNACAGGATAGGGCGATGATATCCTCCTTCAGCAGGTTNTTCGCTATGTGGATGATAAGTTCAAGGGGAAGATTGATGAAGCCGCAGAGGCTTTNTACCTGTATGAAAGACTATTAATGAAGTGTTGAGAGGATNACACCTCAAATACTGATGTGCTGTTGCTTGGTGGGATGGTCACTAAGGTCATCATNGACAGCCTTGCATTTCAAGGATAGTTCTTNGACCTATGTTATATAAATAAAACACATCAAACACAGTACAGGTGATATACTTACAGTGATACATTTGGTGGGATGGTCATCGAGGTCATCCTCCTCCCCATCTCCAGCCTTGCGCTTCAAGGTTAGCTCAGCATGATGCTGTTCAGTGGGACGGTCATCGAGGTTATCCTCCTCCCCATCTTCAGCCTTACACTTCAAGGTCGGCTCGACATGACACTGTCNNGTAGAACAGTTGTCGAGATCATCCTCCTCCCCATCTCTAGCCTTGCACNTCAAGGACGACTCGGGGCTCTATCGCAAAGACTTACCCACTAAGCCATAGAACTAAAGTCATATCAGGATAAAACTCACCATTGATGCNNCAGATTCCAGTCTGACATCNCTTGNGACNAAGCTCAGCTATTATAAATTAAGTTATTAGTAGGGAGAAAAATGAAGAGCCGCTCACNGATNATTGATTGACCTGCCCACCATCGAGCTCACCATCACTGGCCTGACTTNCAGTAAAATTAAAACTGAGGGATGTGCAGCTGTCCAGCATTCCAGCACTGGGCAACTCTTGTCCAATGATCGGTTCAACATCTTCNNATTGAGGTAGGAGACCAATGAATGCCAACTTGTAGTGACACAATATGTGGTAAAGGTGACTGAGGATATTGCCNATGGCGAGATGATATACTTAAGTTGGTGATGGAGATCGAGACGGTCGACNGAGCTGTTAGTTAGTGAAGAGAAAAGAAACAACTTCATTATTTATACACAACTCCATGGTGTCGTGGAACGCAGAGGNGCTACTCCCTANAGTACANACAAAGGGGCCTCGAATGAATTGNAAAATGCNGAAATTAGAGGANGTGAGGACATACCCCACTCGGATATGGCCTNAAGCNAAATAATTAGCATGCTCNAAGGACTGATGTTCTCNGGCTCATGGTTTCTTATCGAGCATCACANGGNTACCAAAGCAGGGCAGCAAAAGCGTACTCACAATTGTACCTTNGCACTGCCCCAATGCCGCCCTTTGCAAAAGCGGTGGGACCATTGTCTGTCTCCCTCATNTCTACCCAATGGCGATATACAGAACTACGGTGGNGCTGACCCATGAAGAGGCCATTTGTTCTGCACTGTGTGTGNAATTTTGGCAACAATTACAACATCTGTATCCNCTCACGAGACAACCGACTTCGCCGACTTATCTAGCATATGATGCAATGATTCTGACAATAANCACAANATCAGTATCTGCTCACGAGACAAAACTTGGCCNACTTATCNAGCATACGACGGAACATGGCAGTGCCTTTCNTTTACACCCTCCATCATCGGCAANAATTACAATTAGTAGCTGCTCACAANACAAACCTCGGCCNACATCCAGCATACGATGGAACATGGNGGCGCCTTCNATTTATGCCCTCNGTCTTTNTTTTCATCGGAATTTTGGCCACAAATGAATCAGTATCTGCTCATGAGATTCAACTTGGCTGACTTATCCAGACATGTGACAGAACGTNGCNGCGCCTTCAGCTTGCAATTCATCAGCACTTCTGCAAATAGATCTCTTTTTTGTGAATTTGTGATGCACAAGTCTAAGTGTCTAAAGGGTTCTTCTTAATCTAATCTATCTAAAGCAGGTATCTGATCTAATCACAGTCAGATCAGGTTGTGGTAGAANGNAAGATAGAAAGGACANGACTTATAAAAAGGAGATGGCTATGTAGGGGGATTCTTCAGGACAGGTCGTTGAGTANNAAAATTNGAACTCANAAAACAAGTGGCTGACGAGTGGCTGAT
>SGPL01000662.1:0-16373 GCA_004802705.1 Bondarzewia mesenterica
CCACCCTTACCTTCCCATGGGGCGCGACCCGCATCCGTCACGCGCATGGGCCTCGTTGCTGACACCAGAGGCGACTCCGCGCCCGATCCACGTCCATGATGGGCATTGGAGGGAAGCAAATCAGACTAAATCTGATATGGGTGAGTTCGGGCACGACATCGGCTCCGCCGCAATGCCTGCTAGCAGCCAAGGAGCTTCATCCTCCAATGGAGAACATGCCCATGCTCAGCAGCAGAGAGAGGTACAAGACCTCGCAAAAAAAAATCACTACATCAGAGGCGCGCGTCTACGAGGGAGCCCTCGCAGGACCACCACTCCCCCGACTTTGTAGCGAAGTCGATGGGAGGTCTTAAGACCCAGCCACCTCAGGCAGCCACGGCACCCAAGAGGAAGGCGAGGTCAAGCGGGCGGACAAAGGCGACGAAGCGGTGGCCATGCCCTCACCCAGGCTGCAAGAAGGAGAACGGGGCGCAGGTCGACTTCGGAACCTTCAGCGATCTGAAGCGGCACTGGAGGACGGCGAGAGCGCACGCGCCGGTCCCAGCGTACTCGTGCCAGTATCCGCGGTGCTCGGGGAAATTCACTCGCCAGGACAGTTACAAGACCCATATGAAGCGTCACGAGCGAGACGACTTCCTTGCTTGGCTTCGGGAGGTGCCAGATATCGGAGTGTTTGGGGTTTGACGAGTGCGCGGGTTCATCGAGGAGCGATCGGTAAACGATGGGGTACTATGATCACGGTAGTCTGTGACTCACCTGAGGACACATCATTCATCCCCATCTCTCTCTTATTCTTGCTTAATGCTATTTCTCGTGTCTCATTGATTCCTGCGCTGACGCCCCCAGCTCGCTCGCGCTTATCTGATTTCGCATCCTTCATCTCACGTCCCTCGTCACGTACGATTCCTACTCTTTTAGACGTGGGTAACATAGCCGGATTGAACTTTCCTAACCTTGTCCATACGGTACATAATTCGGCCAGTACTTACTCGCTGCTGAGCCGGCGCTGTTGTGATTTGCTACTCTTGAATGCACTGCTATGATACAATTATCAAGATGATGATGCTCACCTTTCGAGGATGGTGCTTCAACGTAGCTCGTAGTTTAATATAAACATGAAGCGATGTCGCCGCTGTAGAGTACCTGGGGAAACGAGAGATTGATGAAAGATACAGATGGCGATCGCATTCCTTCTCAAATTCTCAATCCGATTTGGCTTGATGCCCGACTTGGTCGTTCGTCCTCACGCTTGAGTACGAGTCTTGACAAAGACTTTGACTTCACAGCACTAGTATATTCATAGAAATTCTTCAAACTCAAGCATGCCAGGAAATTTTTGTGAGGGTACAGTAGCGATCGCAACGTTCTCAGTACTCGTTCTTTACATTTATTTCTCCATTCGCAGCAGTCGGGTGAGATTCAGACAGCTTACTCTTCCAACTTGTCGCGTTGCAGACCTTTGAATCCATCAATACCTCTCGTACCACCGTTCCGTCATGGCCCACCACTGCGCATCTACTCCAAAGTGCTAACATAAATTGGATGAAACAGCGTCTAGTTCCATGCAACGCAGGGAGGTTGGAATACAGGGATGTCTCCTTTACGTTGACGACGGCTGAATGGCTGCAAAAATTACAAGGCATGTGTCCTTGGCCAAAGAGCCAGTGCCATAAGCTTGAACACCATTGATAAGGCTCGACAGCAGAAGTGAATCTGAATACGACATCGACTCGGCTGCGACGACTGGTGGGTCGGCGATGTCGAGATTCAGTAGCCAAGAAAATCCATCCTGGGGGTGGAAATCATGGGCACGCTCATGCTCGGTGGCGGAGCGAGGTATAAGACCTCACCAGAAACGACATCACATCAGAGGCACACGCCTACGCGGAAGTCCTCGCAGGACCACACTCCCCCGACTTTGTAACGAAGTCGGTGGGAGGTCGTATCACCCAGCCACCTCAAGCTGCTACAGCACGCAAGAGGAAGGCGAGACCGCGAGTACAGCGACGAAGAGGTGGGCACGTTTCCACCCGGCCTGAAAAAAGAGGTAGAACGAGGAGCAGGACTCAAGCACAGCACTGGAGAATGATCGAAGTGTATGGTTCCTGCGCTTGTCCCTCATCCCAATTGCTCGGTAGAGTTTATTCACCTGCAGACTTAAAGAAAACATGTGGAACTTCACGAGGCCGGCCATGCCAGTCGTCGAGCATAGCGAGAGTCATGTCGAAATCAAGAAGGATAGGAAGGAAGAGGATTGAGGCAGCGAAGTGCGCGCCGTGCGCGCCCAGGATTAAGAGGGAAGAGAAAAGATCATACATTGTTCAGTCAGGGGAAAAAACGCATCAGCTGGTCTCAGGTTTTTCGTCGATTGTCTCTTTCGTGTGAGGTCGTCGCCGGGGTTCTCAGTCGTTGTTTCCAAAACGTTCACCAATGTACCAATGTAGTAAAAATGTGTACGCTCACCTTCCACAAGCGCTTACCGTACAGATACACTGCGAGATATCGCGACTCCCCCACTCGAACCTTGGAAACCACGACGGGCCAGGCGCTTTTTGCTATGCCGATGTGGATGATGCTCTCGACCTTGCTTTCTTTCCACGTCTGCATGCCCAGATACCAAGTGTGGTGGCAGCCATTGGCGATCACAGCGGGAAATCGAGGGAAATCAGTATATATGGAACCAGGCGAACTTGAAAATCACTGTGAGTCAAACATAAGCTTGGACAACGACGAAAAGGTTACTGGTCTTGTGGAAATTAATTCCATTCGGGACGCATCGCGGATTTTCTGTTTTCCAGTCAGAAAATGTCTAAGTTAGTCTTTCTGCGCACAATATTGGTGGTCGTGCGTGTCAAGTCGTGCCGCCATGAGTGGCGGCGGGCCGCCCGCCATTGAGGCCAACCGGCCAACCTCGTTGCTGACATAACCATTTTATCTAGTCTTGCGCGCCACTCGCCGACTCGCTGAGCGAGCAACTTCAATGAACAAAAGATAAGCAGGGCGGTCTCAAAAGGGTCTTTCAACTTGACAACTGCACAGGTTTCTGACGCAGCATGCCATGCATCCTTTGTGGTACGACGAAAGATCTGGACTTCATCGTACTCATTCAGGTAGTCTTCGCCCCAAGTGACATTCTCGAGGAATCAGGATAAGTTCCATGCCACAACTTCCTGGACGCCCTGGCCATCAATTTTGTTCCACATGGACATATCCATATTTCGCCAACCGTTGTATCCTTCTATGTCGCTCACGCACCGAGACGTTGACGAATTCGCATCGGCCACCTAGTCGTCCTTGTGCTGGGTCCGAATTGTCTCCTTCAATGCGCCTTTGGTGCACTCTCTTGTGGCACGATCTTTGCCATCACATAGCTCGAATCGGTCGGTGTTCCCAAAACAAATAGTATATTTGACATACCCGGAAGGGCAAAAATTTACTCATCCGGTGGCTAATTCAGAACCCTCTCTCAGCCCTTTGCCAACCCTCTGTCAGGGTCCACAGAAATACCACGGCACAGGGATGGCCGAAAAAGGCTTGTAGAGGGACTCGGCGGCCTCCGGTCAGGGTATGGTCATGTCAGCCCTGTGTCAGGGTTTAACTATTCCGGTTGTGTAAGCCAAGGATTGCTCGCTTCGCTCGCAATAATCAAAGACTAGGGGAGCGCCGACCGTGTCGGCAGCGAACCTTGCTTGCGGGTTTTTAGCATACTCCATTGTGCGGAGGGGAGTTTTTTTTGTAGAGTCGGAAAATGTAGACACGTAAAACAGTTATAATTTTACAATATAGGTGACTGCAAATTTGTAAAATACAGCAAATAACGTGAAGGAAGATGAATGGGATTGTTGTTGGGCGTCGGATGTAGCTAAACCACGTAGACGTCGTATACATACGTCTGGTTTTGAAGCGGTGATTAGTTGGTTTGAAGGAAAGTTGTTGACTGCTTACGATTTCTTTAGCAGTGGCATAGTGGCATCGTCGCGATGAAGCCGTTGTGGTCTTCAATACAATTATTGAGTGTCCAGATGGGTGTGAGGGGAATGCTTAACACAGAACGACTGTCTTCTGTGTAGGTCGCTACGGAGACTAAGGGGAATGGAATGTGTGTTGTGTTCAGGACGAGAGGTGAATACATATCGAACGCCGCTGTGGTCTCCATCGTGGTAGGAATCTGCACCCTTCTGCACCATTGCATGGTGTCATTGGTAACGCCTCGTATCCGCGTTCTTCGTATTTGATTCGCAGCTGATCGCGAGTGTTGGGTACTGTCGGTGATTGGTTGTCCATGTATCCAAAGCAATCGTGTGGAGTTACAAGATTTAAACCAAAGGCCCATTGATGCAGAGATGGATCGGACTGTTTCTGGTATCAATGTGTTGACGAAAGATGCAGGATTTGCCTGATAAAGCGGACAGTCAGCGAAAGCGTATTCTACTGTCAAGCGTTGTGAAATGAAAGAAATGTAACGCGCTAATGTGTTTACCACTATTTGTTTTGTGCAAAAAGCTTACGTACAGTTCCGGGACGTGATAGACCTTGCAAGCAAGGTAATCAGATCTCGACCACAACCACAATGTTAACCAACTCGTCAAGGTCGTCTCTTGATAAAAAAAAATCTCTCCAGCCGTTAAGTTGCAATGGAAACTGAGATCTGGTTTGTTTGAATCTTAGCAGATGTTCTGAGGCCGCCTTTCAGCACATACACATCTCGTCATCCAATGTCCACGTCCACGTTTCAACTTTCAAAGCAGAACTCACGGCGAATTCCCCTCATCTCGCGAGTTGGACCATAAATATGCTTACCGGCACTACCGGCCACTTCACCGTGCTCAAATATCGAGGCACAACTCAGCTGTCCACACTGACGCATCAAGCTCGTGCCTCGGAATGTTGACAACCGGCGCGATGTCATCGACAACTCGATTGAAACGCTTCTTACAAAGCCAGCATGGTGCAATTGTCCAGAGCACAAAATTTGGTGTGTAAGGTGTGTATGTACGTCAGTCTATCCTCGGGGGACCTTACTAATTCACTGCACTCCCCGACGCTCCTCGAGGCTCGCGAACGATGCTTGATCGTAAACGCATACAGCCACCGTTATAAAAGAGGCTGCAGTATGCCCTCCGCCTGCGGCACATTACCGTTCCGATTGACAAATTTTTCACTTTTCGACAATCTCCGCCCATGTCTTTCGAGATTCCCTTAACTCAGCAAGCACTCATTCTGCAGGCTGATCGTACATTGGCCGTAGTGGCTGTTCCGGTTCCCAAACCTGGTCCTGGTCAAATTCTTGTCCAAGTCACAGTTGGAGCGCAAAACCCAACCGACTGTATGTCCTGTGTTCCACATCCAAACAACGTCCTCAATGCCATTCGTGTCATTCGCTAATGTCACCCGCGTCGCAGGGAAGGCCCTCAAAGACGGCCGCGTCAACCCCGGATATGGTTTGGGCCATGACTTTGCTGGCCGAGTAGTGTTGCTGGGCGAAGGCGTCACGAACGTTGCTGTTGGCGAACGAGTACGTACTCAATCCTCATGCAACCACCGCCGTCGGACAGTGCTGATGACCTACTAACCTTGTAGGTTGCAGGTTTCGTTTTACCATCGAGGAGCAACACCATGGGGGCATTCCGCGAATACACAGTCGTCGGCGCGCATCCACTCCTGAAGATCCCCGACGTCGTGCACGACGAGGAGGCAGCGACGCTTCCGGTCGCGAGCACGACCGCCGCGCTCGGTTTACGCCATATCGCCGACTTCCCGCGGAGTGCGCCACTTGACCATACCATTCTCGTCTGGGGCGGATCTTGTGTGTATCATCTCCCGTTCAATACATTTTCTCTTTTCATCCAAGCTCCTCAATATATCGTTTAGCATCCGTCGGCTTATATGCCATCCAGCTCGCTCGCACGATCAATCTGCGAGTCATCGCCACCGCGTCTCCGCATAACCATGCGCTCGTCCGGGCGCACGGCGCCGACGTCGTAATCGACTACCACGCGCCCGACGTGGTCGAGCAAGTCGTGCGCGCCACCGGACGGCGTGGCGGCGTGGACTATGTCTTTGATGCGATCTCTGAAGATGAGAGCGTCGAGCCCGCGAGCAGGTGTTTGAAGCGGGACGGGCCGAGGAAGGCGGCAGTGGTGCTAGTGCCCCACGAGAAGCAACGGGACCCATCGGTCGAGTACCATCTGGTCATCGCGCCGTCGCTCCTTGGCGGACAGACTAACCTGGGCAGCATATTCATCCCCGTGAGTTCAAGTTTACCCCATCTTTAAATCGTCGAGAAATGTCTTCGGCATATTAAAACGTTTTTTTTTTCTTGCGTAGAATGACGAGAGGAATTTGCGTTTTGCGAACGAGTTTTACGCGCTTGCCGCCGACTGGCTGCGCGAAGGACGACTGAAGGCAAATCCGTACACCGTGCGCCCTGGAGGTCTGACGGCCATCCAGGAGGGACTGAAGCTCATGCAGGATGGCAAGGTACGTGTCGGGCGAGGAATTTATCTTAATTGACTGTTCCGTACGCTTACTCGTCTGCGTATCTCCGTCCTTGTTTCGAAGGTCTCGGGCGAGAAGTTCGTGTATAGGATCAGTGAGACGCCTTCTAGCGTGTGACACAATCCACTAGAGTTCGCGGGTGGTGATCCAGGTTTTGCGAAGTGCGTAAGGGGTGGGTCACCCGTTACGGCCTGTACTATATGTTGCGTTTGTGAGCTCAGACCGATGAGGAATCATTCAGCCGATTACCCTGGGAATTTCAGAATGCCCCCCCCCCTTCCTTTTTGACTCTTCCATGGATTCACTGGTGCGCATGCTTGACTTTTCTCTGTCTATTGTGCTTCTAGGGCAGCCTCATGTCAACAGTGTGAAGAGATAGAGAATTCGCTCTATATATACTGTACTCTCAACCTTTCATCAGTGGTCGCTAAGCTCAATCCTTCTAGATCCATTGACCAAGTAGTAGCTGTAGTGTGAAGTTTAAGACTCCTGGCAGCGTTTCGAGACCTGTATTTGGGGAAGACGTTCACACAGCGCCTCGGGCGATCGAAACAGAAGGTTCGAAAGCGCTGGCAAGGTGTCATGGCACTAAAAGGTGTACGTACGCACGACGGGTAGTTCTTCACGCTCTGTCGCTAGACCTGATTCTGACGGATTTCTTTTTAGGGTGTCAATGCCGTCTGGTCTAAGACTTCCCGGACTTCAGAGCACTCCCAAAATCCACAAAAAAAATAATCGAGGCTTGGCGTCGGAGGAAAAAACTTCACCTCGGAACGCCAAAAAAATTGTCTCATTGCAAGCCAAGCGTTGTGGTGAGGTCGCGGTCGCGGGTCCGTTAATCTCAGGCTAGTGCAACACAGGTGCGGTTCCTCACACGAGGAGGCATTTTTTTTTCCCTTTCTCTCCCGTGTGTTCAACTTGAATATTTGAATCTTGATCACGGTTGCATTCCCACCTTATCAGATAGGTCATGTACCTTCGTGACATCCTGAAACCGCGTGCACGTATTGATCCGAGCCCTCAGTTCATACATCCGTGCAGAGGAATTCAAAAGGTCTGTAGATATTTTTCGCAAGCTTGATTTACAATAAGTGATTTACAGATTTGGGGGACTGGCCTGCTAGATCCGACCGACCGACCGATTGACCGATTGACCAGTTCAATCATCATCATCATCATCATCATCATCATCATCAGCCGCCGCATCTGCCATTCCACTGCATTCGACGTCCATTCATCATCGATCATCGCGTCTGTCACTGTCTCCGTGGAGTTTGGCAACCAGATATCCATCAAAGGGCTAGCTTTGTCCCGAGTCAATACAATCATCGGTGTTGTATTCATTCGATGATTTCTAGATCAAAGTCTCCAAAGGTGGTAAGTGCATCAGTATTTCGTTTGGGTATATGGATGACTGGGGGGGTGGGTAGGCCGCGTAAAGGTAGGTAAGGCACTTGGACGAGTAGCGGGAGGGGAGAGATATACACATCATGGAAGATCATCATGAATCTCGGGGGGCGGCGTCGCACATGGAACAAGAAAGCAAGAAAAGAAAAGAAAAACAGACCGACAGAACAATCTCACGAGAACGGAACTAACGTAACACCAAAATAAACTCATGAAACTTCCTTCCAGGGCATTCCCGTTTCACTGCAAAGATGTAGCAGCAGCAGCCTCCCTCCTCTCCCGCCGCTGCTTCCCAACATCGCTCTCCCATTTCCCAACGCGGAACCGGCCCTCACGGAACTTGAGGACGGCGAGGACTCCGATGACGGCGATCCAGTAAAACACGTAGGAGAGCACCGAACCGGTGGTGGCAGAGTTGGTCCAGCCGAAGAGCACATTGAAGATTTCCCAACCGCCGTTGTCGAAGTTGTTCTCAGGGTTGCAGCAGTCTAAATGCCAGACACTATTGCGCACATCGAAGGATCCGGGGCCGTCTCCGCCTGCGTCATCCACGTCTGTGCCCAACCTGCGAGCGAGGGGATGAGTTGGTTTATTTGGGGGAAAAGTAAGAGAGGGGAGGACAGGACGCACAGGTGATTAAAGGCGTTCTCTTCGAATGACCATACTGAGCGACTGAACAGACCAGCGCCGATGAGGAGGATGAGGTTGGTCATGACGACGAGGAAGACCGTCAACGCTGTTCCAACGGTGTCAATTCAAATCCAAACACATGCGATAGGCACGATTCAGGCGGAGGAGGAAGAGAACGTACTGCTGCGGCTGGCGAAGGCGTAGATGAGGAAACCGCAGATGAGGCCGACGACGAGGCCGACGATGGCGGCGATGGGGATGGAGGTGGCGGATTGGCCAAGGGTGACACCGCCGACGAAGACAACGGCTTCCATACCCTCGCGGAGCACGGTGATGAGCGGCAGGAGGAGCAAAGCCCACTTGCTCGTGCGCGTGCGGCCGTCAACGTCTAGACAACATAACAGAGTTCGTCGCGCGTCAGCAAATGGCAAATTTGGCAAACCGAAAAAAGGTCGGGTGACGCACGCTTCCCCTCGAAGGCGTGTTGGAGCTTGACGCGCCATTTTGCCTTGGCGCGGTCGAGCTTGAGCATGGTGATGCCCATGACGAAGATGATGATGGCGGAGACGAGCTCGAAAATAGCTGTTGAACAGACGCGGTGAGTCGAATGAATACCCGAAAAACGCGTGGTCAGCAGGTAAGGTGAAGGGGGATATACATGCCTTCCCAGAGGGACTCAGACTTGGCCCAGAGATCGGAAGCTTTTGTGAACCAGACGGCGATGAACGCGGCGCCGATGGCGAGGGCAATGAAGAGGCCGATTGCGGAGCCCAGGAAGATCTGCGAGAACGCGTCAGTTTTTTTTTGATTTTGTTGAGCAGAAGGGGTAGGGTAGACCTGGATGCGCATCTTGCGGATGAGGCGTCTCTTGCGGAGATCGCTCATCTCCGTGGATTCCTGTGTGAGCTCGGGTTCTGTGTCGACATCGGCAGAGTTGCGGTCGGTGCTAGCGGGGGACACGTCGTCTTTTTTCTCGTCGGTGTCGGCGGGGGACACGCCATCTTTTTTCTCGTCGGTGTCGGCAGGGGACACATCGTCTTTCTTCTCGTCGGTGATGACGGCCTGATGGTGGGTGCGAGCAAAGGGATGGGTGTCGTCTTTGACGATCTGCTCGACGAGACCGAGGAGGACGGAGATGATGATGGCAGCCTCGAGAGTCTCGCGCCAGACGATGAAGAAGATAGGAACAGAAAAGAGGCTTTTGCCCATCGTATCCTTTGATCTGTTTCCGTGAGGGGAAGTGGGGAAGGAGACGAAGAGACGAGGGAAAGGAGAGGGGGATCAAAGGGCTTAAAAGGTGAGGGTAATCTTATCGGATAAAAGGTAGTGTCATCTGATTAGATGGGAAACTCACGCTTTTTTTGCGATCCTTTACACCGGATCCATGCTGCCGGCTAATCTGATAATGCTCATGAGGCCTTTTTCTCGTTATCAGATAACAATTACTCCACCATCTCTCTTCTTCCGAGCTCTGAATAAAACCAGGGCCACTTCCTTTATCCCTCTTCATTCCGTCCTCTCCCTTCTCTGCGAGCACCTCATGGGCTCAGCCCGTACGTCCCCTTTCTCACTATTCTCCCCTATTTTCATCGTCACTGCCACGTCCCCCCCCCAGAGCTTTGGTGGAACATCACCTATGTCGAAAATGCCAACCCCGATGGCTTGTTCGAGCGAACCGTCATTGGCGTCAATGACACTTGGCTGTCAGTCTTTTTTGCCTGCCCACACACGTCAGCTGATGGATGTCTCGTCACCCAACTCAGGCCACCCCCAATCGACGTGACGACCAATGACACCCTCATTGTGCACGCATACAATGCGCTGGATATCCCGACCAGTCTCCACCACCACGGCATGTTCTTCAACTCTACGTCCTGGATGGACGGTGCCGTCGGCGTCTCTCAATGGTTTTTCTCTCTTTTTCTCCGTCGCTGAACGTGCATATTGAACTGCAATCGTTGACAGTGGTATCCCATCCGGTGAGACCTTCGACTACGTCGTCCCTGTAAACACGTCCGGCCAATGGGGCACCTACTGGGTCCACGCGCACACTTCCTTGAGCTCCGTCCTTCACGCAAAAGAAGAAGAAAACTGAAATGTCCGTCACCAGGGCCAATACGTCGACGGGCTGCGCTCGCCCGTCGTGATCCATCCCGAAAAAGAGGTCCACTCGTACGATACCGAGTACACCGTCTCCCCGACGACTGGTACCATGAACAGCACTCTGAACTCCTCGGCGAGTTCATCAGTATCTCCAACCCCGGTGGCGCCGAACCCCGTTCTCCGTATGCCTCTATTTTTTCCTATTCCTACCTGAACATTCTCACACTAATACTATATTGGACGACAGAGGCCCCGTTGATTTACTTTGCGCAAAACGCACTACGTCTTTGACGCGATGTCTGAAGATGAGAGCGTCGAGCGCGCGAGCAGGTGTTTGAGGCGGGACGGGCCGGGGAGGCGGCACTGGTGCTCGTGTGCGACGAGAAGCACCGGGACCCGTTGGTCGAGTACCATCTGGTCATCCGTACACCATGCGCCCTGGAGGTCTGACGGCCATCCAGGAGGGACTGAAGCTCATGCAGGATGGCAAGGTACGTGTCGGGCGAGGAATTTATCTTAATTGACCGTTTCATGCGCTTACTCGTCTGCGTATCTCCGTCCTTGTTTCGAAGGTCTCGGGCGAGAAGTTCGTGTATAGGATCAGTTAGACGCCTTCTAGCGTGTGACACAATCCACTAGAGTTCGCGGGTGGTGATCCAGGTTTTGCGAAGTGCGTAAGGGGTGGGTCACCCGTTACGGCCCGTACTATATGTTGCGTTTGTGAGCTCAGTTTGATGAGGAATCACTCAGCCTATTAGGTTCTCCCTGGGAATTTCAGGATGCTCCCCCTTGACGAGTGGCTTGATTCTTCCATGGATCCACTGGTGCGCATGTTTGACTTTTCTCTGTCTGTTTTGCTTCTAGGGCGGCCTCATGTCCACAGTGTGAAGAGGTAGAGAATTCGCTTTATATATACCCTCAACCTTGCACCAGTGACCGCTTAAGCTCAATCCTTCTGGACCGATTGCCCAAGTGGTGGCAGTAGAGTGACGTTTAAAGCATCTCAAGACCCGTATTTGGGGAAGATGTTCGCACAGTGCGTCAGGCGATCGAAACAGAAGGCTCGAAAGCTTTGGCAGGGTATCATGGTACTGAAAGGTGTACGTACGTACGACGGGAGTTCTCCACGCTCTGCCGCTAGACCTGATTTCGGTCGGGGTTTCTCATACTTACCCGGCTTCCCCTCCACACTCTCACTTAGTCATTGACTCTCGCGACTCGTTGCCGTCATTCAGACGTTTTGTATGGTCATTGTTCAAGTACATTTCGACGCGCTATCGGATTACTGAGTGTGTGCCTCCACCAACCCGCCCCATATTTTGCTGAGTTGTGCATCATGTGGTTATTGGTGACGGTATGCAACAAGGACCCTCAGGATGCCCGGACGAGCTTCAATACTTGACGTCGACGAACGCCTCCGCCTACCTCAGCATGCATGCATCCATCCATACGTATCACACTGCATTCAACAGGTCGTGTGATAGGTCGGGAAGATCTGTCCGCCTGTCTCTCGTTTGTCAAGTCCTATTTTAATCCTGTATCTGATAGGCAATCCTCAGACTAACGTCAACGTCAACGCACGGTCATGGGAATCGTGCAAAGCAACGGGTCCTTATCAGTTAGCTGCCGCGCCCAACACGGAGTCCCTAAATTGTAAGCGAAGTGAGTCATATATATACCTGTTGCCAGTGAGTATGATATTGGAATGCCGTGCGCCGGGTACACGGTTGCCTTTTCGACTTTAATCGTGGAAGTGTGGAGTTGATCGTTGTCTTATCAGATACATACGACCGACGTCTTGTCAATAACACACAATATCGGGATTGGTCGTCGACGGTCGTTTTCTGGGAAACAGCAGGCTCTCTCCGCGTCCGATTCTGATGAATGCAACTTGTGCATGCGGCAGTTATCGTACGGTGTGTATGTTTTGCTGTCCATATGCGGCGCTGATCACTAGGCCGTCCCCTCCTGTGAAGCGGATTCAAACATAGGATCATCTTCGGTCCCGACCCCCGACCCCCGACCCCTGCTTGCCTTCACAGAGATCAGACGCTCCACAACTGGCCGGTACATATATGTACGCACGTCTTTCCCACTCCACCGCGCATGTGGTCGTCCGATGTACTTTTTTTCCTTCGTCTTCATCAGAATCCATCGTGCACCATTTATGTATTCTATTGCTATCGCAAACGTTGTTCGGAACCTAAACAATAGCGAGGCTTTCATATTATGGATCACGCTGTAGCGGCGATCATAGTCCGTATCACTCACTAGGGTGTCGAGACGTGCTCTACCGATCGCGACAGGTCCGACTCTCGACTCTCGCAGCGGGTAGGATATCGAACGCTCGTATATGGTACAGAACACCGCGTACTTAAAGTAAGTAACCGCTACCTGTCGTCCGCGCGCACGGGCCTGGGCCCACAAAGCGATCCCTTCTAGTCTGAGTCAGTCTGAGTCTCCCCTTGCATTCAAAAAAACAAAAACAAACTCAATACGTGTACTCCCCAAGTACTCCCATCATTTATTTTTAGATCATGGGCGGAACGTCCCACACACTGTTTAATCCTGACGCGCCCCCGTTCTCCCCCGGACTTCAGAGCACTCCAACATCCATCTATACAAATCATCGAGGCTTGGCTTGGCATTGGAGGAAAAAACTTCGCCTCGGAACGCCAAAAAAAAAGCGTTCTCGTTGCACGCCAAGCATTGTGTTGAGCTCGCGGTCGCGGGTCCCTTAATCAGTGACTTCGGACTGTAGTGCAACACAGGTACGGTTCCTCACGCGAGGAGGCATTTTGTTTTCTTTCTCCCGCGCGTTCAACTTGAATCTTGATCACGGTTGTATTCCCATCTTATCAGATAGGTACATTCGTGACACCCTGAAACCGCGGGCATGTATTGATCCGAGCCCCAGTTCATCATCCGTGCAGAGGAATTTAAAAGGTCGGTGTCTGTAAATATTTGCCGCAAGCTTGATTTACAATAAGTGACTTATCAGATTTGGGGCGACCGGCCGGCCAGATCGGACTGACCGACCGGCCGACCAACTGATAGATCGACGGTTCGATCATCATCAGCCGCCCATCTGCCAATCCATTCGACGTCCATTCATCATATCACGTCTGTCACCCCAGTTAATACAATCATCGGTGTCGTATCACTGCAAAGAAGTAGCAGCAGCAGCCTCCCTCCTCTCTCGCCGCTGCTTCCCAACGTCACTCTCCCATTTCCCAACCCGGAACCGGCCCTCACGGAACTTGAGGAAGACGAGGACTCCGATGACAGCGATCCAGTAAAACACGTAGGAGAGCACCGAACCGATGGTGGCAGAGTTGGTCCAGCCGAAGAGTACGTTGAAGATGTCCCAACCGCCGTTGTCGCTATTGTTCATAGGGTTGCAGCAGTCTAAATGCCAGACGCTGTTGCGCACATCGAAGGATCCGGGGCCGTCTCCGCCTGCGTCCCCTACGTCTTTGCCCAACCTGCGAGCGAGAGGATGGATTGGTTTAATTGGGGGAAAGTAAGAGAGGGGAGGAGAGGACATGCAAGTGATTAAAGGCGTTCGCTTCGAATGCCAATACTGAGCGACTGAACAGACCAGCGCCGATGAGGAGGATGAGGTTGGTCATGACGACGAGGAAGACCGTCAACGCTGTTCCAACGGTGTCAATTCAAATCCAAACACATGCAATAGGCACGATTCAGACGGAGGAGGAAGAGGACGTACTGCTACGACTGGCGAAGGCGTAGACGAGGAAACCACAGATGAGGCCGACGATGATGCCGACGATGGCGGCGATGGGGATGGAGGTGGCGGATTGGCCAAGGGTGACACCGCCGACGAAGACAACGGCTTCCAAACCCTCGCGAAGCACGGTGATGAACGGCAGGAGGAACAGAACCCACTTACCCGTGCGCGTGCGGCCGTCGACGTCTAGACATCATAGCAGAGTTCGCCGCGCGTCAGCAAATGGCAAATTTGGCAAATCGAAAAAAAGGTCGGGTGACGCACACTTCCCCTCGAAGGCGTGTTGGAGCTTGACGCGCCATTTTGCCTTGGCGCGGTCGAGCTTGAGCATGGTGATGCCCATGACGAAGATGATGATGGCGGAGATGAGTTCAAAAATGGCTGTAGAACAGATGCGGTAAGTCGAATACACGAAACACGCGTTATCAGCAGGTGAGGTGAAGTGGGATATACGTGCCTTCCCAGAGGGACTCAGACTTGGCCCAGAGAGATGTAGAATGGGCAGGACGATGAACAAAAACTGGCAAAGATGGTCGATGGAGCGAAGATGGCGGTTCTGAGCACGCGAAAGGTAGTCACGAATAATTGAAGCCAATAGACTGGTTTCGTCACTGTTACTGTCGAGTTAAGTATGGTAACATGTAGTCTACATCAAAATTTGGGGGGTTTCGCTGGTGCCACAGCGACCTGCCTTATTTAGAAGGTCCCTAAGGATCAGTTGTGACTCCGACAAACTTTCTTTGTCACGTGCTATCTAGCGAAAGATAACAATTTTGACCATCAATTGTTTTTGGTAATTCAAGCCTTTATCACACCCGGTTTCTTTTGCACGATGATGAATGTCTCCTACAACTTTCATATGCTCACTTATGCAAGAATTTGAAGTGTGTTTAAAAAGGCCTTCAGTTCGGGAGTGACATCCGCAAGGTTAGAATTCACCAAGAACACAGCCCTTGGGCAAGTAAAATTTTAAAGTATCAAAAACTACAATGCGGAGTCGAACCCTTGACCTCCAGCATGATCAACGGGTGCTCTTATCGATTCAACCAAACAGCCATAATATGTTTTCCAAACAATATTATAAGTAGAGTCTTCCAACACTGCCTGAACACTGCCTGAATGCCACATCTCTGACACCCTCACTGAGTACTCATAGTTGATTGATCTATAGCAATTTCATCATGGCTCTATGTGTAACTATTATGTCTATTACTGTGCTCCACTGTATCTTGAAACCATGTCATTGATCAGTGTAACGCACGAGAAAGTGTCAAATTAATTATTCGGAATTAAGTACCAGCTTGTATTAATGCCTAAAATACTGGGTTCCAGTGCACGTGAATGGGACTGCTCGGCAGAAGCGGCACTGTTCGGCATGGGCGACTCAACGGTCGTTTTTCTTCGGCTATTTCCGGCGCTGTGGCACCAGCCAAACCCCCCAAATTTTGATGCAGACCTCATACACAGAACGATTGTCTTCTGTGTGAGGTCTGCAAAGGAGACTAATCCAGATCTATGTCCTGACTGTTCTCATCAAAGCACTGCAACAATATTTTACCCCTTGCTATCTAATCATCCACGCTGGCGTTCTGCTGCCAGTGCCAAATGCCTCTCCCGTTCGCTCCCATTCACGTGCAACTGATTACTGCTTGCTATCCTCCCTCCGCCGCCCTCTTGAATTCAGGACCGGATTACCGCCCGAATGCTCAAGAATTGTCACGCCTGACATACTATGCTGCCAACAGACCTGGAAAGATTAACAAGCTGGGCAATGAGATAGAGAAGAGAATTAGGAGCGAGTGCCGTAAGGCACAGGCGGGAAATGCCCGTTCGAGAGCGTAAGTACTGTCTTTCCATGCACAGGAAGGCAACGTTTGTTTATTTCTTCGTGGAAGATCTCTACTCATCTCTTTATCAATTTTGAGAGCTTTGATAACCGAATGTCGTCGCGATGTTTCGCTCTTAACTCCTTCGCTTCTCGCTG
>SGPL01000663.1:0-16319 GCA_004802705.1 Bondarzewia mesenterica
AATTTATTGTCCTTAAGGCTACGAGCCTTATGTTAGACACTATATAGTCACTACTAGGACTGTTAAACCCCTTGCCATCCCCGAATGAACCTAAGTCAGCATTGTCCCTCCCGAACACCAAAAGTAGGACCTGAGCTTCTAAACTCAGCTTAGACGGGGCGACGTAAATGTGGAAGAAAGTGAAGTAGTTAAGAGTGAAACAATATGAGTGAGGGGCTCCGTGATGTAGTAAGTCTGTCAGATGCTTGGCCACTGAAGCGGCTTTACACGGGGACTGCAAAGGACGAGGATAGACCCTCAGATAACAACGAGAAGGGAGACTGGGGTAAGGTAAAAAGAAGAGAAAGAATGAAACGTGCAGATCCAGAATGCCCGAGATCACCAGCAGGACTGACTGACATCTCCCTATACCTAGCCACTAACCCTCAGCGCATAATCTATCCCTATGGGAAGAGCTAGCCAGTGCCGAGTAATTGAGCACACTTGAGAGCATAACGTGGATGACCCTTGCATTTGCAAGCAGGGTGCAGATCATGATAAGTTGTGATAAGTTGCGATGTTGGGTGATTATCGCATGCGTGATGATCTGAGGGGGTGGTGTGAGTGTCTGTGTTTTCTCGTGAAGAGTGATGGTATATACGGAGTTTGTGGGCTCTTGCTTTGCTTTTAGTAGTCATCCAATTCTGCATCAGCACTATTAATCTTGAATTTATCCCCATATATGTCTTTGAAGCGGCCAGTATCATAGATGTATCAAAATAGAGGTTTGGTATTGGAGGTGTCATTAGAGAGGAGTTTGCTGAGGTCATTGGCGTCACGGCATAGAGCATTTTTGAGGATGAGGTGGTCCTTTTGGAAGAACTGACAATCAATAAGGTAGTGCCTTATCATTTCTTCAGCATCTGCGCAGTATGTGCAGATCATGGATTCGGCCTTCCCTATGCACTAGAGGTGTTGTTATAAGGGGATATGGCTAGTACGAAGCTGTATGAGTAGGCTCGCTTGAGTTCTGGTAAAGGTCTTGACGTGGCATAGGTAGGATTTGGATGGGAGTGAGGGGTCATATTTGCTGATGCGGGCGTGTCATGGTGAGGCTTCCCATTCTTTTTTCCAGCATTCAAGTAGGGCGTTCTGATGGGCTTGGCGCCTTGCGGATATGCTGGCTGGGAGCGATTCGTTCTGTAGGTATTCGGGAAGGCGTATCCGCAAGCTGGTCTTACCCTTGGCCGCTTGTTTGGCCGCTTTGTCCACTGCTTCGTTGCGTGCAACGTCCTCATGTCTGGGCACCCAGTGGAGCTGAAGCTTGTATGCACCACCTCGTGTGTCCTGGAGGTGATCGACCTGAGCATTGAATGTGTCCAGTATGTGATATCCGGATTTGGGACGGCGGAGATCTGTGGCTGCAATGGCCGCTTGGTTGTCTAGGCTAATGGATGTGAGTTGGCAGATGTCAACGCTTTCACGTTGTATTAGTTTGGCTGCCAATGTTAAGCCTACCGCCTCCGCTTCAAATACTGTGTGGTCGTGGACGCTTCCGAGGTGGTAAAATAACTTCTTTGGTTCTTCTCCAACTCTGTCCTCTCGGTACAGATATGCTGCTGCCCCTACCTTGCCATTGATAGCTGAGCCGTCTGTATAGACTCGGATGATTGATTTGAGCTTTCGGTCAGCGGAGATGGCTGCCTTTTTGTCCTTTTCGATGTGGGTGGTGAATGCGGGGCGCGTTGAGGGTCGGTGGTGGCAAAAGGGGTGTATCATTTCGATTGAGCTGGGTGTGATGTTGTAGATATGCATGAGGTCATGTAGGGGTGAGCGGTTGGATTTGGGGTTAAAGGTCACTCCATCACGCACAGGCCGGAAGAGAGGGTGCTTTGACGGGACTCCAGCAATACGCAGGGCTGCTCAGAAACAGACTTTGTCGATGAGGAGGGGGACTGGGAGGAAGAACGCGTGTATGTTCAGTACGTCTTGTGCGGTAGACGGGAGGGCACCTGTGAACGTTAGAGCAGCGAGGTGCTGTACTTTACTGAGCTGTTTTATGATCCCTATAGAGCCCGCTCGTCGTCCATTTCCTTTGATGTGGATGGGAACACACCAGACAGGAGCTGCATAAGATAATTTAGTGACGGCCACGCTCTCATACAACCTCCGCACAAAGATTGGCGGTAATCCTGTGGATGCTCGCGAGAGACGCCGGAGTTGCAGAGTCCATTTCATTGCTTTGCCTATCGCATGTTGCACTTGCGGCTTCCATCGTAGTTCCTGGTCGGAGTAAACGCCTAAGAATTTGACCGATGTCGAGGGGCGGATGGTGACCGAGGGAAGAGTGAGCGGCAGGCATTTTGCGGGTGTTGTTTTGCCAGGGTGAACTGTGTCTGGGTCCTGGCGCCTTGAGAAATCGACGAGTGCTAATTTGCTGTCTTCAAAGTGTGAGTTGTGAGCTTTCGACCAGTCTATACCCCCTCCTGCACGTTTCATCATTCGCGCTAGCGTCTTGTGAGTTTCACTGAAGGTCTTGCCAACTGCAATAAAGGCCGCGTCGATGACGAAGGAAGTAGCTGACTCCTTAGGGCCACGGGGTACATCTAAGAGGTCAGTGTTGTAGAAGAGGTAGAGTATTATGGACAACAGATTGCCCTGTCCTATTCCATTGACGAGATCGATGAAGTCCGAAGTGTAGTCGTCGAAGCGGAGGGTGGTGCGTCGGTTTTGTAGTAGGCGCGCTATGAACAGAACATATGTCTCGTTGATGCGCCTCTTACGCATGTTGTGGAGTAAGCGCTCTGTCACCACATTCGGAAACGCGCCTTTGATATCCAGGAAGAGTACCGATACTATCTTGTGATCCCGCCATGCAGCCTTGATTTTGTCAACAATTAATAGCATGGAGTTCGTTGTTGTGCGTCCAGGCCTCCCNCTGAAGTGCGTGGCTGGGACGAGGTTGTTAGCTTCCATTATGTACGTAATTTCCTCCGCTACNATGGCAGATAGGAGTTTGTATGTGGTATTGAGCAGTGCGATGGGTCGGTAGGCCTTCGGCACGTCGTATCGTGATTTACNGGGCTTGCGTAGGACAACCGTGATAGAGTCGCGCCACGGGGGGGTAGAAGNTCTGGAGTTCGAATGTGGCCGTGTAGAGGTAGTAGAGGTGTTCGAGGACTAGATCGCCTGAGCGCATAAGGACGATGTTGGGGATACCGTCAGGTCCTGGCGCTTTGTACAGTTGGAGGTGTTTGAGATGACAGAGAATTTGTTCACATGTGATGGGGATGAAGTCAAAAGCCGGTGGGGGGTAGATGAAGTCTGGGTCGATGCTTGAAGTTTCCGGGGGTGGGGGAAAGAAGGTACTCGCTAGTGCTGCACTTTTCTCGCTGTTAGTAACCAATGATCTAGTCGTACCGTCCGAGAGCTGGGTCTTGAGCGATGGTACTCGTGTTCTGCCTCCATCACCTGCAGGGGATGAGATGTACTTGTTGGCAATCCACATATCCTTTTCCTTAGCGTCCTCTAGCCAATCTTCCCAATGTTGCTTCTTCGTGCGCTGAATCTCGGTAGCATATGCGTTTCTGATGTCCTTGACCTGTTGGTGCGATGGGTGGTTGGGTAGGTGACGAAGGCTGTAAGATAAGTTAGCGAGGCGTTGCTTCTCTTTACGCATGGTCGTGAGGTCAGAGGTCCACCAGCGTTTGGAAAAGGAACATGGCTTAGAGATGGGGACCGTCATGCGTATGACATCTGTGAGGGCTTCGATAAGGTTGTCTGCAGCTTGGGTGAATTGCGTGGTAGACGTGATGTGTTGGGGGGGGAGGGAAGTCGCCTAGTCGTATTTCAGTCTCTTTTGCGAAGGCGTCCCAGTCCGTGAGGCGCCAGTTACGTATTTCCCAGGCCAGAGTAAGCGGAATGTCGAGGTCCATATGGCTGAGTATGGGTAGGTGATCAGTCTTGGGGCCTCGGAGGCCGGGATTGGTGTCGCATGTGATGAAAAGGTCGGCGCAGGTGTCCGAGCAGAAGACGTTGTCGGGCCTCGAGTACTTACCAGTGACGAAATGTTGCAGGGTCAGAATACCTCCGGGGAGTGGCATGACCATGTGGTATCACGCAAGGAGGGTGAGGATTGGTTTTGCTGCCTCGAGTGCTTTTTTCGTGAAGAGGTGGGTGTCCTCGGGGTTATCCCAGAGCAGGTGGTGCCTGTTGAAGTCACCGCACCAGACGAGGTACGACCGGTTGTCTGGGAGGAGGTCGTGTTCGTGTTGCCTGAGATAACTGTCAAGGGCATCGAGGGTGCGGCCATGGTTGTTCGAGTTGTAGATGTTGAAGATGGTGAGTTGGCCGAAAGTGCTAGAGAGTTGAATTACAGTAACGTCGGGGCTGGGGAAGTCGATTTGGCGCCAGCTGCTGGTGGAGAGCTTGGAGCGGACAAGGATTAGGGATCTAGTAGCTTTAGGTTTCTGTAAGTGGTTAGTGGGGTAGATTACCGTCCACGCCGGCGTGGCCACNGTGTTTCTGAGGAAATTAATGCTGGGTTCCTGTAGGACTAAGAGGTCGAAGTCTTCCGGTTTGGCTGAGCTAAGGAGACTTTATTGGTTGTCAGGCGACGTGTTGACATTTTGTTGCCAGATTCGTAAACTTGTGAGCGTGGGTTCAGGTGTACTATTCATTGGGCGATGTAGGGAGGGGTGTCATGGGTGTCGTCTTGCAGTGCGAGAGGATGGGCGGGGGACTGAAGTGGGGAGCGGGGCGTTGGAAGGGAGAGTCGCGTGCACGGGGGAGTGATGAGAGAGGTGGTGTATTTGGTGTTGCTGTCGATGTTGTTGTTGCCTGCTGGGGGGGAAGGGAGGTGGGGGCGGGTGTATGCACTGGGGTTTTGGGTTTTGCGGGCTTGCCAGTTTGTGTTGGAGGGGTCGTTGCCAAGGGTTTTTGTCGCCTTGTGGGTGGGGCAATTTTTCTGGTCCACTCCTCCCAGGTCGGATAGAAGAACATAGTGTTTTCTATGTGATTAGTGTCCATTCCGTCACAGAGGCGATGAAAGAAGGGGCAGACGCGGGACCAGCTGGGGTGATCGTCCATGTTGCACGATACGCAATGGGGAGTATCTTTGTTCTGGCAGTCCGGTGTGCGGTATCCCTTGCCACAGGTGCCACAGACATCCGAAGGGGCCGTGCAGTGGGAGGCCATGTGACTGTACCTATGACATTTGAAGCAACGGATTGGCTCTTTTCGCAGCTTTTCTGGCCAGAGCTTAGTATGGCAGATGAAGATACCACCCCCTAGGACGGAATTCGCTGCCATGGGTGATGAGAGTGACAGGATGACGTGCGCGCAGGATTGGGTTGCACTTCAATGATGAATGGGTTTGACCCAGCGTGCGGAGACAATGGTGCCCTCGTCCAGCCCGTTGACTTCCTCAGCCTTGCGCAGGTCAGCGGGGTTTGTGGGTCAGAAGGAGAGAGGCATGAACTTGACCAGGACTGAGAATAGGCGGTGACGTAGTCGAATGTCTTTGCCGAGCTTGGCGCTGAACTTTTGGCCCCATGAGCTGAGCCATTCCGCCGAGTCCGCACTATTGAGTTCTATGAGGAGGTCTCCGGTGCGAATGCGGGTAGCCTGGCGAATAGATACTTGGAAGCCGGGGTCAGATTGTGGGTTCTCGGCAATGACAGAGATGACTTTGTTAGCACTTTCTCTGATGCTGTCCAGGCTGCGTCCGTCAAGCAGGGGGGGACCTGTGGGTTCGGTCGCTTCTAGTAGAATTTGGCACGCTTTGGCAGCTATGCGGGCATGTTGTCTGGCTCTAGCCTGAACTGGTGAGACTCCTTGGCTGGAGTTTGGTCTGTTTGTTAGTAGCGCGTCTCTGTAAGTTGACCCCACTGCTAGCTCGCTTGAAAGTTGTTCGATACGCTTGCCCAAGGCGTCAATGTGCGTCTTGTCTACTGTGGAGGGGGGGGGGGGCGGATTGCTGGGTTGAAGTTTCATGGCGAGTTCNGCGAATTTCTTGTNGAGGCGGCTTTCCTGNGCGGCTAATGCTATGNAAATGGAGTTTTGAATGTCGGAGGGGTTAGTAGTGGACTGCGTCCCGGCGGTGGCATCCGCCAGGGATTTCACCAGTTTCTCTGTGCAGATGTCATCGTCGAGGCCACGTAGTACCATCGCAAATGCCCGTAGGCTGTCACGGATTGGCTTGACATTATTTTTCNGGATTTGTTTGTAGAGCATTTCGGCGAAGAGTAGGAGGGATGTGGAGACAGAGTCTAGTGTGATCGGCTCACCGTGAGCGACTAGTTTGGCACCTATGATGTATTTTCTTCCGCTGTTCACGTCTATGACGCTTTCTGAGGGAGTTTCTATTGTCTCGTTGTNTGTAGCGGTGTCCGGGTCNATGGGGCGGAGTGTAGCGCGGCGTCGGTAGTGACGACGCGGCTCACTAGATCANGCGAGACTAACGGATCACCGATATGTCTATTCGTGTGTTTTATGTGGGTTTTGTGGGTATCGTAGTGAAGCGAGAGAGAGGGGAAAGANGGATGATATATCTAAGTAGTGTACTGTCCTTTTTATGTATGTATCNTTGCCTCAACCCTGGGCCCTGCGTCTTNGATGGGAAACCATCTTCTTGTGTGTGTGCAACCCATCGNGGAAGTATCCCGAGGTCGTCGCCTGATCCGATAAGTGTATTGCTAGATTCGTGATGGTGGTAAGCCTGAGCTTANACTCCTCCCCGTTATGAACGAAATTGTTGCAGGAGGTAGTGGGTGNGNGTAGGACGCGACGAGGCGCNTGGTACAGGATCTGATGGCGCGTCAGCTGATTGCGGGGGGGGAGGATGTGGTTCNGAGTCGAGATTCCCAACGATCGAGTGCAGCNCAGTCGGAGAGTTCACGAGCGGGTAGCCATCTGCTGTCTTCATTGCCCCAGCCCTTCCAGGTAACGAGGTACTGCCGTCCGCGTCCGCGGGTACGTTCATCGATGATGTCGCTAATTGTCCATTCCTCCTGGCCATCGGNGCCAAGTATGGGGGGCGGACGGTGAAGTGTGCGAGAAGGGTAGGCGAGGTCGTCATTAGGGTGGAATGGACAGAGTAGGGAGGAGTGGAAGGTGGTGAATGCATGCGGAGCATTTGGTAGATCGAGCGTGTAGGTGCTTTTGTTTGGGTTCGCTCGAGTTATTATGTAAGGTCNNTCGTAGCACGGCATGAATTTAGCGACACGGTGCTCTGCGGGGTTGGTGTATTCGNGACGACGGTGGAAGGTGGACAGGAAGANGCGATCACCAACTTTGAAGAGGGGATCCGGAGCGCGAGAACAATTAGAGTAGTGAGCTTGTGTGACCTTCNAGGCGAATAAGTTGTCGAGGGCATCGNGGGAATTGATGTGCAAATGGGTGAGGANTTTGTGTGCAGAGGCATTGTTATCAGGAGTCTNGAGAGAGGAAAAAGAAGGAAGCGGGGGGAGTAATCTAGGGGAACGTCCGGTATATAGTTGGAAAGGAGAAAAGGATGTAGAAGCATTAACAGTATTCATAAGGTGAAATCGAACGAGAGGGAGGGCGCGGACCCATCCTTTTTGTTGGCGATCGACGTGGAAGCGGAGGGCTTGAATTATNGATTTGTTGGTGCGTACACTCGAGCCGTCAGTTTGTGGGTGGTAGGAGGAGGAAAGTTTCAGTTGGACGCNGCATAGGCGGTTGAATGTAGTCCAGAANGAAGACGTGAAAAGTTTATCTCTGTCGGAGATGATGTTGTCCGGTAGGCCGTTGTGACAAAACCAATNTTCAAAGAAGAGGGCCNCGAAGNGTTCGGCCGTGATGTCGGTGTTAGTGGGGACCAAGCGAATGTCAGAGCCNGCGCNGTCNGTGAATGTGATTATGTAGTCGAAACCGTGGTCGAGGGGGAGAGGACCGATGAAGTNGATTGCGATGCTTTGGCAACGGTCGTCAGGGACAGGTAAAGGATGTAATGGTCNGAACGGGNGGTGTGTTAAGGATTTGTTGNGTTGGCAGTCAGGACAGGTGGGTATGTAGCTTTGATCGATGTCCTTACGCATGCCNGGCCAATAGTAAGAGTC
The DNA here is from genome assembly GCA_004802705.1 of Bondarzewia mesenterica. NCBI lineage: Eukaryota > Fungi > Basidiomycota > Agaricomycetes > Russulales > Bondarzewiaceae > Bondarzewia > Bondarzewia mesenterica. The sequence goes on from SGPL01000663.1 coordinate 8,061, forward strand.
ACGAAGTGCCAGGTAAGTTTTCTCAGCACCAAAATGTCCGAGGGCATCGTGAGCCGCTTGGAAGAGTAGTTCACNGATGGCAGGGATGCGAGGGATTACAAGACGGGAACCTATGAAGAGAAGGCCNTTTTGGTNGAGATGAGCATTGGGAAAGCTGGCGAGGTTTTGTATAAGCTTTTGGCACCATGTGTCAGATTGGTAGCCTTCGAGGATAGATTTTTGGAATGAGTCATCGGAGCGGACGGAGAGGATGGCAGCAGATAATGTGGATGGGGTGGTCAGGGAAAGGATGGGGATGGTGGAGAAGTCGGATGTTTGGGAGATTGGTGTGGAGGTGGGAGAGTNAGGAGGTAGACGGGAAAGNGGCATTGGCGGCGAAGGAGTTCNTGGAGTACTGCGAGCGCCAGGTCTTGCGGACCATGGTGTCGATTTTCTNGACGCGTTCGATCCAGGTGTGNAAGGGAAGTGTGTCGGAGAGGTTTTCNTGGTGGACATAAAAGAGGAGATCGTCATTGAGTCCGGCCTCGAGCGTTTTGCGGAGGGAGTCGTCACTAATGAAGTAGTTAGTGCCTTGTAAACCGCTGTTGAGGTGACAGAGTTGTTGTTGCCAATCACGGAAGGGGCGGGATTTTTGAGTAGATTTGACAATACGGTTGTATATGTCGAGGTCCCAGTCGGTGGGAAGCCATCATTTTTGCACTTCAGTGTAGAGGTTGGTGAAGGTGAGGGCCGTGAGCTTGTCGCGATTGGAGTCGATCCAGGCGATGACTCGTGGGTCTTCGAAGGAACTGAGAACTCTAGCGGCTTGCATTGCCTCCGGTATGGTTTTGATGTCAAAGAATGCGTGGCAGCAGTTGCACCATTGGATAAGTATGAAGGGGGTAAGTGTTCCCTCCGTGACGACGGGGGCATGATTACCATTCGGAATGCAGGAGGCTGTGTTCGACATGGGATATATGCGGTAACGTGAGGGAGGTTGGGCGTCCGAATCGGAGTCAGAGGAATCTGAGTCAGAAATGAGAGGTGGTGGTGGTGTTGACGNTGGAGAGGGTACAGGCATCGTGGAAGCAATCAACGGCGTGAGCGCAGAAGAAGACGAAGGCAGATCGTGATCGTGATCAGAGATTGCAGGTGTNTTNGGGTTCATCTGNTTGGTNGGCAGTGCCNNGGTGGAGNGGTTTGAACNAGTGGTCGGCAGGTTGGGCAACNGAGCGGTGANGNCNTTAAAAAAAAAAGTGTAGCGCGGCGTTGGTAGTGANGACNNGGCTCACTNGATCACGCGAGACTAACGGATCACCGATATGTCTATTCGTGTGNTTTATGNGNGNTTTNTNNNTATNGTAGNGAAGCGAGAGAGAGGGGAANGANGGAATGNNATANCTNAGTANTGTACTGTCCTTTTTATGTANGTATNGTTGCCTCAACCCTGGGCCCTGCGTNCTCGATGGGAAACNATCTTCNTGTNTGTGTGCAACCCATCGCGGAAGCATTCCAAGGCTGTCGCCTGATCCGGTAAGTGTGTTGCTAGATTTGTGATGGTGGTAAGCCTGGGCTTACACTCCTCCCCGTTATGAATGAAATCGTTTGGGGAGGTGGTGTTCACGTATTGGGCGTGAGGAGGCATGTAGCGTGGGATCAGAGTGCAAGCTAGTTGGTTCGGGAGAGGATGATGTGGATTGCAGTCGGAATTCCCAGTGATCAAGTGCGGCACAGTCGGAGAGCTCATGAGCGGGCAGCCATCTGCTGTCTTCATCGCCCCAACCTTTCCAGGTTACGAGGTATTGTCGTCTGCATCCGCGGGAATGCTCGTCAATTATCTCGTTGATTGTCCATTCTTCCTGGCCATCTGGGCCGAGTATGGGGGGCAGACGGTGTAGTGTGCGGGAAGGGTAGGAGAGGTCGTCGTTAGGATGGAATGGTCGGAGCAGAGAGGAATAGAAGGTGGGGAATGACTGGGGAGAGTTGGGTAGATCGAGGGTGTAAGTGCTTTTTTCTGGGTTGGCTCGTGTTACTCTGTAGGGTCCATCGTATCGTGGCATAAATTTTGCGACACGGTGCTCATTGGGGTTGGTGTAATCGCGACGGCGGTGAAAGGTGGATAGCAAGACGCGATCACCGATTTGGTAGTGAGGATCTGGAGCGCAGGAATGATTGGAGTGGTGAGCTTGCGTAATTTTGGATGTGAGTAAGTTATCGAGGGCATCGCGGGAATTGGTGTGCAGATGGGCGAGGATGTTGTGTGCCGAGGCATTGTAATCAGGAGTTTGGAGAGAAGAAAACAAAGGAAGTGGGGGGAGTAATCTAGGGGAGCGTCCAATATATAGTTGAAAAGGAGAAAAGTCTGTACATTAACGGTATTCATAAGGTGAAATCGAACGAGCGGGAGGGCGCGGACCCATCCTTTCTGTTGGCGATCAACGTGGAACCGGAGGGCTTGAATGATGGACTTGTTGGTGCATTCACTGGAGCTGTCAGTTTGCGGGTGGTAGGAGGACGAAATTTTCAGGCGGACACCGCACAAGCGGTTGAAGGTAGTCCAGAATGACGATGTGAACAGTTTCTCTCTGTCGGAGACAATGTCATCGGGTAAGCCGTTGTGACAGAACCAATGTTCGAAGAAGAGTGCGGCGAAGCGTTCAGCCGTGATGTCAGTGTTAGTGGGGACCAAGCGGATGTCTGAGCCGGCGCGGTCAGTGAAGGTGACAATGCAGTCAAATCTGTGGTCGAGGGGGAGGGGACCGATGAAGTCAATTGCGATGCTTTAGCAACAGTCGTCAGGGACCGGTAAAGGATGCAATGGTCCGAATGGGCGGTGGGTTAAGGATTTGTTGCATTGACAGTCAGGGCAAGCAGGTATGTAATTTTGGTTGATGTCCTTACGCATGCCCGGCCAATAGTAAGAGTCACGGAGTGCTAGGTAAGATTTTTCAGCGCTGAAATGTCCGAGGGCGTTGTGAGCAGCTTGAAATAATAGTTCACGGATAGCAGAGATGCAAGGGATAATGAGACAGGAACCAAGGAAGAGGAAGCCGTCTTGGTTGAGATGAGCATTTGGGAAGCTGTCGAGGTTTTGTAGCAGTTTCTGGCACCATGGGTCAGATTGGTAGCCTTCGAGGATGGATTTTTGGAATGAGTTGTCAGAGTGGATAGATAAGATGGCAGCAGATCATGCAGGGGGGACGGTAGGAGTAGGGATAGTGGAGATGGTTGATGTTGGAGAGATTGAGGAGGTGAGAGAGTCAGGAGGTAAACGGGAAAGTGCGTCGGCGACTGTGTTGTCAGGGCCAGGAATGTACTGAATGGTGAAGTCATATTGAGACAAGAAATCTTGCCATCGAGATTGTCAGCGAGAAAGGTCACGTTGTGTTTGGAAGTTTTCTAGTGTTCAATGATCAGTTCATACGATGAAATGCATGCCGAGGAGGTCACAGCGCCATTTTTTGAGAGCACGGATGATGGCAAGGAGCTCCTGCTCGTGTACTGGATAATTGAGAGCAGGACCAGATAATTGAGTGCTGTCGAAGGCAACAGGTCGTGCTGTTTCCCAGGTGGGGCCCCAAGATAGAGTGGCACCAGTGCGCCAATCACTGGCATCGCAGGTTACGTAGATATTGTTGGGTCCAGGATTGTCATGGTCGATTGTTGTAAGGCATTCGCGACCGATGACTAGTTGCTTGATAGCATCGAATGCCTGTTGGTCGCCAGGCGTCCAACCTGGCCATTGTTTCTCTGCATCAAGGGTGGTAAGCGGTGTTAATATGCGAGTATGTTTAGCAAGTTGTGGCAGAAAAGAGGAAATGTAGCGTACGAGCCCGAGGAAGGCTCGGACATTGGTCGCACGTGTAGGGATCGGCCAATCAAGGATTCATTGAGTTTTTGATGGATCAGCTTGAATGCCATCCGTGGAGATGACGTGGCCAAGAAAGTTGACTTTATCACAGAAGAGCGAAGTTTTCTTCGGTGAGCAGTAGAGGTGGGCATCGTGGAGTGCTTGCAAGATGAGGGAGATGTTGGTGGTGTGTTCCTCGATCATTTGTGACCAGATGATAATATCGTCAAGGTAGACATGGCATATTTTTCTGATGTACTTGCGGAGTGCCGTGCACATGCGGCGTTGGTGCGTAGCTGGTGCATTTCGGCTGCCCATGGGCATTACCATCCATTCGTAAAGGCCGAAGGGGGTTGTTACTGCTGTGAGGTGTATGTCATCGGGGTGGACTCGAGTCTGAAAAAACAAATTCATCATGTCCATTTTTGCCCAAATTTTACCTTTGGCGCAGTCCATCAGGATGTCGTCTATGTGAGGTAGGGGATGATTATCAGGTATGGTGTTGAGATTGATTTGGCGATAGTCATTAACCCATTGCGGGAGAACATTGAGGTCAGCTTTTGGAATTATGAAGGAAGGCGAGGCGTATTCGCTTGAGCTAGGTCATATCCGGCTGTCAGCAAGGTGTTGCTGAAGAAGCGTATGCCAAGCTTCTCAGTATTTGTGGGGACAAGGGTAGGAACATGGAGGAAGGGGTTTTTGTGGATCACGCAGACGTATGTGATATAAGACGTCTGTGGGCAGTTGGTGGGCAGGAGGGAGCGCTGAGGGAAAATGATCAGAGTATTTGGAGTGCAATTTGCGGTCCAATGAGGCGAGATATTCAGTGCGCGTGAGGTCGTTGATTCAGGAAGTCACAGCCGCAGCAGTAGTAGTTAAAAGGGGTGAGGATGTGCGTGCAATCAAGGCACGTTGGCTCAAGAGGCGAGCCTCCAGCTCAGCGAGAACATTGGCGTGAAGGACACGGATGTCTTTATCAGAAGGCATTGCAGGCGTACAAGATTTGACATGCAGATTTAAGAGATCATAAGCGAATGTAGGAACCATGCACGAGTGTTTAAACACATTGACAATTGCACGATTATGATGCAAGAACGGACCACCGAGAATGAGTGGGAAACACAAGGAATCTGGTGCAACAAGGGCATGAATCATGCGAGAAGTGAATATTCGATCGAGAGAGACCAGACGGATCTTAACCCAGTGGGTTGTGACAAATGGTGGAACAGAAACGGGAGACATAGAATCACGAGGCGCAGATAGTGTGAGACCTAAGGGAATCAGTTCAGACAAGCGGTGGTGGCGAATGCCAAGTGCACGGGCGACGGACTCTCAGATCAAGATGAACTGTGAGCCATCATCAATCAGTGCAGTCATTAGGAAAGGTGCAGAAGAAATGGAGCTTGGGATAGAGCAGCGCCAGAGCAGAGACGGGGTAGAGAGTGGAGAGAGGTTTTTGTGGTGAACATACTCATCTGTGTCTGACTGTGGTGTCTCTTCAGCGAGCCCTTGCCAGTCTTCGGTCATGGGGAGCACGGTGGTGACATGGCGACATGGCGTTGATGGTTTGCTGGCTTGTGCGGAGGTAGGCCTGGTACTGGAGAGGGAACACTGTGCATTTTTAGCATTGGCAAGAGTGAGCGTTTGGTACGTAGATGCAATGGGGAAGTTGTTAGGACAGGTTTTGCTGGTGTGATCCATGTAGAACTGTCGGCATTTGAGACATCCATTGTGCTTGAGGAGGAGAGAGCGTTCATCCTCCGTGAGTTTGAGAAGTTTGACGAATGTAGTCGTTGCCGGGGACTTGGAGTGAAGGCAGGAAGGGGTGGAGATGGTGTTGGAGTAAAGTCTGGAAGATGCGGCATTAGCGGCGAGGGAGTTCATGGAGTATTGGGAGCACCAGGTCTTGCGGACCATGGTGTCAATTTTCTCGACGCGTTCGATCTAGGTGTGAAAGGGAAGTGTGTCGGAGAGGTTTTTGTGGCGGACATAGAAGAGCAGATCATCGTGGAGTCCAGCTTCGAGCGTTTTGTGGAGGGAATCATCGCTAATGAAATAGTTAGTGCCTTGTAAGCCACTGTTGAGGTGACAGAGTTGCTGTTGCCAATTGCGGAACGGGCGGGACTTTTGAGTCGATTTGACAATGCAGTTGTATATATCGAGGTCCCAGTCTGTGGGAAGCCATCATTTTTGTACTTCAGTGTAGAGGTTGGTGAAGGTGAGGGCCGTGAGCTTGTCACAATTGGAGTCGATCTAAGCGATGACTCGCGGGTCTTCGAAGGAGCTGAGGACCCTAGCGGCTTGCATTTCCTCAGGTATAGTTTTGATATCAAAGAAGGCGCAGCATCAGTTATGCCATTGGATAAGAATGAAGGGGGTAAGTGTACCTTCCATGACGACAGGGGCATGATTACCATTTGGGATGCATGAGGCAGTGTTCGACATAGGATATATGCGATAACGTGGGGGAGGTTGGTCGTCCGAATTGGAGTCAGAACAGTCTGGGTCGGAAATGAGAGGCAGTGGGGGTGTTGACGGTGGAGAAGGTACTGGTGTAGCGGAAGCAAGTAAAGGAGTGAGCGCGGAAGAAGATGAAGGCGGATCGTGATCGTGATCAGAGATCGTAAGGGTATTCGGGTTCATCTGGTTGGTCGGCAGTGCCGCGGTGGAGTGGTTTGAACAAGTGGTCGGCAGGTTGGGCAACGGAGCGGTGACGGCATTAAAAGTGTAGCGCGGCGTTGGTAGTGACGACGCGGCTCACTGGATCACGCGAGACTAACAGATCACCGATGTCTATTCGTGTATTTATGCGAGGTTTCTACGTATTGTAGGGAAGCGAGAGGAGGGAAGGAGGGAATGCCATAACTCAGTAACGTACTGTCCTTTTTATGTATGTATTGTTGCCTCAACCCTGGGCCCTGCGTCCTCGATGGGAAACCATCTTCCTGTATGTGCGCAACCCATCGCGGAAGCATTCCAAGGCTGTCGCCTGATCCGGTAAGTGTGTTGCTAGATTCATGATGGTGGTAAGCCTGGGCTTACAAACATCTCAGAATATTTCACTGATTGTGAAGACTACAAATGCTCTCGGAAGTTTATAAGTTGGAACATTTCAGCATGTTCACTGACATGTATAATCTGAACATTGTAGACATTTCAACAACGTGAGAGCTTCATGCATGTTGTAACACATTAAGATCTTGGATTATGGCACAATGTATTACAACAAATTGCATTGCACCAAGTGACATTGTAGAAAACTTGACCGACAGAATATACCTAATTGATAGATCAGACCACACATGTGCAAAGCAAATGAACAGCGTAAAACGAGAACGGAGAGCACAAGATGAGAACAGAAAATGAAAGCAAAGCCTATTGATGATCAGCAAAGACAGAACAGAGATAGAGCAAATGAGAGCACAAGAGACTCAACCGTATGTGTAGTGCACTACTTCATCAATAGCACCAGCTGAAGTCTCTCGAACGCGGAGTCCTCCGCAAGCTGCTGCGAGCGCGCCCTTAGTCCACTGGTTTGATCTTGGGGGTAGACCTATGCATCCACCAACCCGCAAGCTATGCGCACGAGCGTATACTGCTGGCGGTAATGTTAGTTGAGCGGTGGGCGATGTGGTGTACCCGAGGCTCGATGCATTGTCCACGGGATCGCCAGATGTGGCTATCATAGATGAATCAGCGGATGCAACGAAATCAACAAGGATACACACGCACGGAAAAAATATGCTCCGTGGCTTGAGATGCAAATTCATCAAATAAAACGCGATGCGATCCTGAAGGCACCCATGTATCCGGCATACGGTCGTCTGACTCCCGACATTAGTTATCCGCAGATACGACAAATGAGGCTTGGTGATCGTCTCGTAAACTGCCTCGTACTGCTTGATACGGTGGAGAGAGTCCCACTTCGCATCCTCAAGCAACATGTCCTTGTAGTCGGGGTCACCCGAGGACACCTTGAGCGCAACGTTCACGGCGATGATCACAGGGTCGTCGCAGACAAAGGAAGATGACAACGATGCCTGATTTTCTGTCCATACAAGGCGCAAGCCTGCGTGTGGAGGAAAAGAAGGAAAATGTCTTATGATTAACCATATCTCGTCGCGCAAATGTGTTTACCATTATTTGTTTTCTGCAGAAAGCTTACGTACAGTTCCGGGACGTGATAGACCTTGCAAGCAAGGTAACGGAGTGAAATAAAATTGGATACTTGAAAACGAAGCAGAAAGAGACAGAAATGGAGCAGAAAGAAAGTAATTGAAAACAAAGCAGAAAGAAACAAAGCAGAAAGGAAATGAGAAGACTGCAATGTATGTCGTATCACGTAAACAATATATGATCTCGCTGCAGTCTAGACAATGTCGCCACATCACCAACAACGCTCATTAATAAATTATCTGCAGTAAAGCAAG
>SGPL01000664.1:0-16298 GCA_004802705.1 Bondarzewia mesenterica
GCTGACATCCGACTTGCGCCGCGCATCCTTGCTGTAAACCTGAGACGAGAAATGGGCTTCGAACGAAGATTTTGTCTGCAGGCTTTGACGTTGGGTTTGAACCTGAGACCGTGCCAAATCGGGCAATCTCAGCGTCGAGTCAGGTTCACTTCAGCTCACAACGAAATCACGCAATTGGCGCGACGCCAAGTTTCCTTTCTCAGCGCGACACCAATTGAAGGCCTGGTGGTGTACTGGTGTGTAGATCCTAATTTTGAGTCGTAATTGAAGGGACATGTACGACAGCGCCTGTGTTATTGGACATGGATGTTGTTCCAAAGCTTAATCCAATCAAGATTGTCCTCGATAGGACAAGATAGAGAAAATGAAGGTAGTCATACAGGAGAGAAGGTCTGAAAGAGGCGTACTCCGGATCCGCGGTGTGCCCCCCTGCAGTGCACCATCGTGTTATGCTTCTTCACGCTCAAAATCGCAATACTGGTATGTCAATGCATTCTACCAATCGCCTCGCGATGATAGGTAACGGTGAGTTCTCTCATGAGAAGATTAAACGGATTCACGACGTCGATGTCGCGAAACGTGGGACCAAGGGGATCGGACTTCGGGAAGACAGGCAGAGACAGGCATGCGGTCCGCGATCGGACAAACGGAGCACACTTGCCATATGTACTTAATACTGAGGCATATAGTCATTAGAATATTCAGCACGTAACTTCTTCCAGCTGTATGCACAATGTGGAAAAGATGCTATCGTGAATCACGTAAATTGTGTACAGCAGTCGTGATGGAGTAGATTACAGAACAAACAGTACTAGGATCATAACAATGAACGAGGAAACCGCCAACATGTCTATGCATACCTGGATATCCCCCTCACGCCGTCGCGTTGTTGAAAATCAAAAGATTGACAGTATCCGAAGGGATCTCCTGCAACAGATTCTTGCTCGACAACGCCACCAATGCAGACTTCAACTGCGCAGGACTGAGCGTCTTGTACTCTGAAGTCTCCTCTCCGCTCATAACCTCGACCAGGCGAGGTGGGGGCAAGAAACCGGCAGCCCATCCCGGAACACAGTTGTAGGCCATCTCATACAGCCCGCTGAACGAGCCGCCGAAAGGCCGAGCCGTATTGAGCTCTTCAGGGACAAGCGACGATAAGGAAGGGTTGAAGGTGGTGGAGGGATAAATAGAGAGGAGGTATGCGAGGAGACCAGCGGTATGGGGAGACGCCATCGATGTACCGGAGATGGTATTGCTGGCGTTCTCAGAGCCAATCCAAGTTGAGAGGATGTTCAATCCAGGGGCGAAGACATCGACGCAAGGGCCATAGTTACTATCAATCCCCCGCAAATGGTGTCAGTATGACGTGATTTGATACTATAGATGAGAAAGCTCACGAGAAATAAGCCCGCTCATCGCCCAGCGTAGATGCGCCAACGGTTACGGCCTTCTCAGCAGCGGCAGGAGAATAAGAGCAGGCATCACGGTTGTCGTTTCCGGCAGCGACAGCGAAGTGAAGACCATTGTCGACAGCGGCATTGACAGCATCATCGAGGGCGCGGGACTTGCCACCACCGAGACTCATGTTTGCGACTGAGCCCTTGTGCTTCGTCTTGCCTGTCGCCTTCAACTCGGCAGCAGCAGCCTCAGCCTTGGCTTTGGCGGCCTTGGACGCGAAGTCAACGCCAGAGACGACATCAGACATAGTTCCACTACCGTTGGACCCCAACACCTTGACGGCGACGACATTCGCAGCCTTCGCAACACCGTACTTGGCGGATGCGATAGTACCGGCACAGTGAGTGCCGTGACCATTGTTGTCATCATCAACGTCGTTCAGAGGAATGGTCTTCCCCCAGGACGCGCGTCCCTCGAACTCCTTGTGTTTGACATTGATTCCAGTGTCAATGACATATACATCGACGCCCTCACCGCCCGATGGCTCATACTCGTACTTAGTGAAGGTACCAAAGCCAAGCTTGGGACGATGGCTGATTCGGGCAAGGCCCTATGGATTGCATAGAGTTAGTTCAAACCGGCTACGCTGCAAACAGAGAAGATATACCCAAGGTGCCGACTTCTGCGTCTCCTGCGTCCGTACTATTTGGGTCCGTACTATTTGGTCGCGTTCAATGTAGTCCACCTCGGGCATCCCCCGGATTCTCTGCAACACGCTCTCGCTGAACCATCCGGCATACCCCTTGACGTGTCCGTCATAGATATGACGGAGGCCGCTCTCATCTCCCATCAAGGGATCCTCCGCATGAGCCATTTGCAAAAAATTATAGTGGTTTTCCATCGCCTGAGGATGCAGGCCCTTCTTAAACATCACAATATAGGAGTTGTTGACGATGCCGTGCGGGGCTTCGTGCTCGGCGACCAAAAGAGGTGCCAAAGTGAAGGGAGAGCCATAGCGGGATACATAATTAGGGGTAGTAGAGAGTGGATTCGCGGCTGCCGACGCCGCCAACGACAAGGCAATGAGGGATATAGAGAGCATTGGCAACATGATGGACGTTGAGAACAAGGCTGACAGTCCAAGCGGCGCTTGATAACGGTGACTCTATTTGGTCTTGTTTTGTCAGACTTACGTACGCGCGGACAACCGCATCAGTATGACTCTGTCAAAGTCACTTGCTCGACAAGCCTGGTGCTCGTTCTGCGTAAAACATGCAGAACTTCTGCATCGGTTCATCCGGATGGAATCCATCGGAACGTTGATCCCAGGATGCTGCGTCAATGCAGTGAAACCAATCTGGAGAGAAGCCCTACTCTGTCCGCGGCCCCTCGATCAGAATAACACGTTTTGGGGAGATTGCGCTGGAATAGGACGCAGGTGAATCCTGGTGAAAACCCCATCCGATCGAAGGAGGGACCTAGATTCTTTATGTACATCATTCACGAGCTATATCGTATCGCTCCCAACTCGTGTCAACATGGTCTTACCGACCAGCCCCCTGATGGTAAAGGTCTTGAGATCAGTCCACTTATGGCACTCGACGTTGGAGCAACTGTCTTACGCACGATTTCCAGCTCATATCTCAGTGGGAGCTTCGAAGTTCCATAATTTGATCGAGTTTTCTAAGGTCGAGGGTTGCGGTCGCTGCGAGCTTCTCTTCACGATAGTCCTTTTGGTCTCAGACAGCTTTTGTTCCTCCTCAGAGGACGAATCCGAGGACGAATCGTCGCTTGAAGATGGGGAACGTGATTGCAGCTGGTCACGGCACTTATCGATACCAAAGTGTCGTGAGCCTGACACGGACAGGAGTAGCGGCCGAAGAGGATGAAACGCCACGGAGCCGACGGCGTCTGGACATGGTTCATGGGTTCAAATCAAGCATAAGAAAAGGATTTGAGGAAAGGTATACCTGCATGGGCATGATATTTCAGTGTCGAAGCCTTTTCTGTCGGTTCGGTATGCTCCGGTTCGACGGATGATTCTTCATTCAAATCAAAGAAGTAGATATCTCCAATCTAGCCGCGCAATCAAATCAAAAAAGGGATTTGTAAGAAATGACGAGGATAAATAAATACCTGGTCTCCCACACTTAACCAGTTCCCACCTAGGTCGATATCGAACCTCAGCCTCTGGTTCGTCATTGCACGCGTCTCGGAAGCATTCCGATTAAATATCTGCAACGGGACGGTGGTATCTCCGCGCAAGTCCCAGCTATACAACGCATCGTGTCGCCGGAAGGAGGCATACAGGATATGCGGCTTCATAGGATTAAACGCAAGCTAGCGTATGCAACGGTAGGTTGGCATTTTCCACGTCACAAAGGGTATTACCATGTCAGTATCGTGACTTACCTGCATCACACTCGCTTTTACATCGCCCACCCACCCCACTGGCTTCGCACCTGTGTCTTCGCTGAAGAGACAGATGTTTGAGGATATGTCGGAAGATGGCGCCAGCGAGCCGGCTGCGAAAAGGCTGTATGATGGATCATAAGAGGGACAAAACGCGAGCGCAGAAATAATCCCTAGACGGATACAACGATGCGTTCAATGCATATGTGGGATGTTAGAGAAATTCCAAGGGCAGTATGACTAGTCCCAACCTTTCAACCCGTCTCGGCTTTTCCGAGAAGGCGTCGTTGGTAGACGTGTGCCTTCGCCGGGACAATTGAGATCAAAAACTTCGATAGCATCTTCAAAGCCGCAGTACAGTCTCATGAGGATATGAGTTGCAGAACGTGCTAGAAGAACGTGGCAAGAGATTAACTCACTTATCAGCAGAGAAATTGAACGCCAAGCTATGCGGGGCAATTTGCCTTTCGCGATGATCGACGATCTTGTATGATGCGCGAAGCTTGATGCAAGTCAGTCGATTGACCGTTCACCTCCCAAAAAATGAACGCACCCGACCGGTGGAGGCGTCAAGGAGTTTAACGGGAGATTCACGGACGGATGCGACGAAGCAAAAGGAGGCGGGTTCGCGAGGCGTTGCGCGCGGGTACCAGATGAAGTCGAGGATTGGAGCAGCTTGTGGGAGGGTGTCATTTTTTGGCCACGAGGGGAGGGAGGCGATGGCCTCCTCTGATGAAATATCGACTTCTTGTAGAGCATAGAAATAATCATGGTCAAGAGGATGACTTGCCTGTCTGGGATAAGGTCAGGCGCAGTAGCTCTGGAGGACTGCGTGTACAACAAAGTGAGGATACGTTTCCGTAGACTGAACTCGTGCGCAGAGCAAGCCCACATACAGGTCAAGAAATTGGAAGTTCCGGTTCTCGCAGTGGGCGAGGGCCATGGAGCCATCAGGACACCTACATATGTTGGCCAAATTTGAGAAGACGGATAGCAGAAAAGTGGAGGTCAAGCTATACCATTTCGCCGACCGTGCAAAATTGTGCTCAAAATCAAGGTCCGGAGATAGTTCCGCAACCGTCAAGAGAGACGGTTCAGACGATGTGTTGTAAGAGGGTGGGCACCAAACGTCGGTTTCCAAGAACATCTGTCGGACTGAAAACGAGGAATCCACCAGTATTGCAGAGCGTCCAAAAGAATGTGAGTACCCCATCAAAGCCTAGACTAGTACTTGAACACTACCTGAACGGCGCACTCTACTGTTATTGAACTCAGGATGTGAGTTGGGAGTTTATGTAGGTGTATCCACAAGCACTATACATAGGTAAGTTGCTCAAAAAACTTGAAGGACGTTTGTCTGATGTCACCTTGATCGGTGATGCAGAAGGATGTTAACGTTCTCTTAGGTAATAAGGCATGCTTTCCTTGCACACCTTCTCATGCAACTGGTGCCAGTGAGGCTCGTCATCTGTGGTTGCAGTCGCTCTCACCATTGCTACTTTCCACTCGACCATCATCATCGACAAGTTGCCGTACAGATTTAAGGCCCGAGGCAGGAAACTTGGTGAGTGCTACGACCTAACGGTTGCTACAGCACGTTCGAAGTCTTATTGCGGGTGACGGTCTGGGCGCAATTTCACTACGAAAGTATCATATCCATCGAAAATGAGAACGGAGACCAATCCCGCACCATCTCTTCCAATCTCAATCGCACCTACTACCATACAATGCTGCGTTCAACCCCGGATACTGCCCATACCACTGAACTTCCTTGAAGGCGATGTGGACAGAGAGATCGAGCGGCAACTAACGTACATCCGATCTCATGAAGCCGCTATCCAGTCTCACAAAATTTCTATCGCTGCCCTCAAAGAACGCCGTAACGACCTGCAATACATATCTCGCTTGCCAAACGAGACGTTGGAAATCATCTTCTACCTCTGTTCAATCTCGGAATGGCCCACCACACCCTGGAGCCGACAATTTTGGCCCGCGTGGACCCAGCTGACCTATGTTTGCCGTCGTTGGCGCAGAGTCGCTCTTAATTACCCTCGTTTATGGTCCAACATTTCCGACAAACTGAGAGGACGCTGGGCATTGACCTTCGTCTTACGGGCTTCGCGCGGTCCTTTTGATGTGCGAATTACCCTTGATTTCCACCATTCCCAAACACCACTGGCTATTCTCGCTCAGATTGATCGAATTCGGAGGCTAGAGATTACAGGAAGCACTTGGCAAATTTCGTCTTTCGTTAATCAACTGACCAAACCAGCGCCTCTTCTAGAGGTACTGATCTTCAAGCTGACGGACGGTTCGCCGCCCAATCATTGCTTCGTGCTTCTTCCCAATTCCATGTTTTCTGGCCATGCTCCCAATCTTCGCCGGTTGGCGCTGGGGCCTCATCTTGTAGTACAACAAAACCTGCCCATTCTAGCGGGCTTGTACGACATGGAAACCAGTTCCGGCCTCAGTGCTTCCGAGATCCGCAGCATCATGAAGCGAACGCCATCTCTCAAACGCTTTCTCGCCTCTGGAAAGTCGTCCTTGATGCTGACACGCCCGCTGCGTTTCGACTCCAAGACCACTATCCGTCTTCCTGCTTTGAGAACCCTTCGAATCCACAAGACAACGCCAGAGGCAGCATATCTTCTCCACGGCCTTCGCATGCCCAGTCTCTCTAATTTCCACCTAACTGTTCCCATTGACTCGGTGACAGCGGAAGCTCTACATCAGCTTGCGGCTATAACTGCCTCCCATATGCGGCAAGGGGCGATGTTAGAGAGACCCATACGAAGTTTCGCCCTACTTGGACATGAGGGCGGGATATATACCTATGGTTGGGCACAATGCGATAAGGGGACAAGGTCCCAGCCTTCCTCCGTCGAAAACAACTATTTTTTCTCCTTCAAACACTGCTTTATTGCGGCCGATGATCGCCCATCACCGTTCGAGGACTTCGAGATGTTTCGTGCGACTTTCAATCACCTGCCACTTTCAAACGTCGTCACGCTCACCATATGTGCCCCGGAGTACTTCGGGTCAACGGAATGGTCCCAGTTGCTCTCACCCCTCGATCGTGTCGAACAGCTCGTTTTGACCGGCGATGACGAGCTACTAGGTCTTCTGGAGGCCGCCAGCCTTCCCCTTCCTGGTTCAAAGGATGCATATGCAACCTTTCTTCTCCCACATCTCAAATCTCTGGTCGTCAGCACACAGGCGATCCGAACCTTGGGCGGAACACTGGGCGCCTCAATAACACGCCTAGCGTGGGTGCGTAAAGAGGCAGGCCTATCATTGAAGGGAATATCCTTCAAGGATTGCAATAGCTTCTCTGCCAGTCTCACGAGCCAGTTATGGGACCTGGTGAAGGTGACGTGGGATGGAGAGATAATTGAGCCTTCTATCTGGGAGAGTCTCGAACAATCCGACGCCTCGGATGTCATCGGCACCTGGATGAAGATTTTTGACGAGTGATGAATAGTGAGATGAGTCTGGGGGCGCTTCCAGTAAGTGGGTCGCATGAAATCGGGAGCACCGGATGCGTTCATCTCATACAGCGCTCCCAGGTCATCATCATTGTTCGTCAATTTTAGACAGGATGAAGGTCATTTACGCTATTTATACTCTCGACCTCGGTCAAGCATACTATAGACTCAAGACGAAACCGAGGATATCAAAGCCTTAGCCCGACTCACATGCTGATCAAACACATCCTTCTTAACCTGCTTCGAAATGGACTCCATCACCTTCTCCAATAGCACGTCAAGTAATTCCTTCTGTCTGGTTAGGCGGAGCTCGAGTAGAGCGACTGCCAAAACCATCGCCCAGATTGTATCATCCACATCCATCCTCGCTCCTTCAGCCGCAGCCTGTTCGCCGACAATCTGCCTTAAATCGTCATTCATTATGAACGAGCCGTCGAAAGATTGTAACTTAATCAGTTGGACGACGTCTTCGGGCATTTCAGCATCGTACGAATCAAAATTCTTTGATTGCATGAACGCTGAAGACGGTATTCCTCTCGGCCTGGGGGATGGCACAGGGATTGTTGGGAGGAAGCCAGGACGAGATCTCGTACCGCCCATAATCCCATATTCCTCCTGGCTACCATATTCGTCCAATTCTATGGTGGGATCGTACGAATCAAAATTCTTTGATTGCACGAACACTGAAGACGGTATTCCTCTCGGCCTGGGGGATGGCACAGGGATTGTTGGGAGGAAGCCAGGACGAGATCTCGTACCACCCGTGATCCCATATTCCTCCTGGCCACCATATTGGTCCAATTTTATGGTGGGATCTCACGAATCAAAATTCTTAGATTGCACGAACACTGAAGATGGTAGTCCTCTCGGCCTGGGGGATGGCACAGGGATTGTTGGGAGGAGGCCAGGACGAGATCTTGTACCGACCGTGACCCCATATTCCTGCGTCCGTCGTATTGGTCCAATTCTATGCTGGGATCGTAGTCATGAGCGACCATCGTGCTCATGCCACTTTGGTAGCCGCCTTCCGACCACAGTGTCTTTTCGTCATCATTGAACGACGTTCGTGAGGGTGGAGACTCCTCTGTCCACTCCGTCGGGTGTGCGTCTCGACTGTTACAGCAATCCATTGTCGACAACACTCGGTCCACTCTGTCAAGCCCGTGTCGAATATACCCTGCTCGTTGCAGCTGCTGCCGTGGCGTTTCAACTGCGACAAAGGATGTATGCTGGCTGACGACTTGATAGAGAACCCCAAGCCGGACGATGGCTGTCGTGCAGACACGGTCTGTCATACCAATTTCCCCAGCGTCAGGCGCAGGTGCCCTCTTTGCCGCTAGATTAGCCATCAAGTGGTGTGCCGCAAGCGTATGAACATATCGCGAGTTCGTGTTCCGTCTGGCCAAATCCAGAGATTGCACGGGGACGATCACGGTGCGTTCTTCGCCGTTATGAAATATTGCGCGCAAGGTGACGTTGTGTGGCATTTTCTCTGTCCCTAGAATGGCGAAGACCACGAAACGAGAGCCTGGGTAGATAGCCTCGATTTTCGTGGGAGACTGTTGGACGGCCGTTGATGAAAGCGTCTGTTTAACGATTGTCTTCTCGTCCTTCATTCCCACGGTGTCCAGCTGAGCTTCCATACCCCAGTCAACAGAAATGGAATCAACTCGACCAGACTTGCCGGCCCGAACGAGCAGGGCACATTTCTTTGTGATATCCTCCATAGACGTGGCCATCAAGCAAATCCCGTTCCCGGCCCTTGCGATGCCTTCGCACATGGCACTGGATGCTGTTGGTCCGATACCGAGGGTAAACACGCGCAGATGTGCGTCTTTGGAACTTGTTCTTACTTCGTTGGAGACGAGGGAGACGACTGGATTTATGTCGTATGCCTGAGAAGCGTCTGTGAGCGAAGGCCTGGTACTTATCGGATAATATAGATTACTACACACCTCGCCGTCGGTGAGAATGAAGACGGCTGTCGGAATAGACTTGTTTCGGGACTTGAGGACTCGCTGTGTAGCCGAACATATTTCCGTGCCGCCATAATCAGCTGCCATCGCTTCGACATGGCGCGTCTGATGCAGGACAAAGACAAACGCTTCAACAATCAGAAAGAACGCAAACATGACTTCTCTCATACCGCTTCTTGCAAAGACTGCTGGTCATACTGCCTGCTCGGAAACCACAGAGAATCGCACACGGTCCCGAAGCTAAAGATGTTGAACGTCGTCCCACTGCTGGGCAGCGAACGCAGGAGCACGGTCAGCGTGCGTTTGGCGACCGAAATCTTCTGGTCTTCCATGCTGCCGCTGCGATCGATGAGGAACAAATACTCCTGCTGCGGCATCGGGGGAACGTCGAACTTGGGCACCATGGTCAATTGAAATGCCACCGTGCTGTGAGAAGCGATGCACGCATCGCGCTCGGCGAAGCACCGCGGCGCATCCATCCCGGAGTCGCTGCACACGATGAGGACAAAAAAAAAGATTCGAGGAAGCGGAATGATTTGAATTCGACAGTAGTGCAGCGCGTCTGCTGCGAACTCGCGCGAGACTCTTTACCTTTGTGCGCGGACCTGGACCTCCAGCTTAGCCTTTTGTCTGATTTAGATTTATTCGACTCAACCGCGACGATGGCATGCGTAGGGCTCGTCACTTGCGTCTGTTCACCGTCGCTGGTGACGACCTTGGCTCTGATGTGCAGCGGAGCGTCAGCGCTCACGGCGCCGAACATGCTCGGTGGCACTGCCCCGTATCGCAAGGCGATGGAAACGGGGAGCTGGAAACGGACTTGGTCAGGGGAGTCATTATCTATGAGGTCCATGACACACTTCGAGTCGGTGCATATACGAAGGGAAAAATAAAGTATAAGCGTGTGCATTTACAGAGGATGTGCAACCTACAGTTATTTTGACCGTCACTGTGGTTTTTGGTGGAATATTCCCAATGTTCATAACAAATACTATGTCGAAAGGGTGATGAAGAACACGGAAAAAGCTGTGAATACGATGCACAACATCGTGCAAGGCTCAGAATTTGACGCTCACCATCATCCGTTACCATTTGCGCGAGTCCAGAAAGCGCACCGTCTTCCACGGCAGCGCTGTACTCTCCAGCAGCCCGCGTCTTCTCCTTTACCACGCCCAGGACAGGGGGTTGACCGGGAACACATATCTCGAACGCGCACACGGCCGCACGGGCGGGCATCGGGAACCTGTACTTCGCGCCGTGCCCTGTGACGCGCGACGCATTGCGAAATGTGTGCGAGAGTGTCACCTGGGCTGAGACTATTTTCATGGAGGCTGTTTTAGATCTGCGCTCTATTTGGGCGGACAATGCGAACGGATTTACCATCAACAATCAAGGCGTCCACAGTGACTCGTTCGAGGCTGAGGGAAGACAAACGACGATGAGAGTCGAGGCAGGTGATTGAGCAGCATTGGCATCTATCGATGGAGTTCATGATGTCGCGAGAGGACCATCGGGAACCTGGAGATCCTAGCCATCGCTGTTATAAGTATCGCGCTCGAGACGCTCGAGACGCGCAGGCTGTGACGTTGTTCTTTCATGGGGAAACCCTGAGCCTCCCTTGTGTTCTAGGACAGAACACTATTACAAGGCTATACAAACACCTCGAGCACCTGTCAATGTCAGGTTGTCGGCTGACCCATAGTGCACATTCACGTACTTGTTTTGAGCATATAATTAGTTTTATAACGTGGCTATGTTCGCGAAAGCAGAAGGTTCTAAGATGGAGCTGATGTTCTGAGTTGATCGTCTGATGGACTTGTCTATGGTGCCGGCTGCTAAGTCACCGCGACATTGCACAGTGGCCAATTTCGTCGGCCAAAAAAAAAAATATTTTTTTTTTGCACAGCGAGATGGGAGCGCATGGTCCGGTGGATGGATTCATACCGCTCGGGACTTGGGCCAAAGATGCACAGTTGAGGGTGAAGAAAATTCAGCCTCAAGCGATGCAAGTCACACCGACGTGTTCCGGAGACACTTGCATGCAATCTGATGCTTGGACTCCACTCAAAAAGGTGGATTTTGGGTTGCGGGATTGGTTGAGCAAGGTAACTTGGGTCAATTTTGAGTTTTATGAGAAACGGTCTGGTAAAAAGTTTCGTCTCATGAAAAGGAACCATCTTGCCAGACGGAAATGAGAGATTGGAGAAAATTTGGAAGACTTCTGTCGGCTGTAGAAAACAGGTGGTGACTTGACGGCCGGCACCACAGAACGTTCGGCGCATCGAGCTCAGATGTGTGAGTAGAATCTCACGAGGTTTATCATGCCTGTGATGCCTGTGCGAGTAGCCTGAGAGACACACAATACGTGTATTAGGCATTTTTAAAAGTGCCTTGATGTGAGCGGTCGAATACACTCACCTGGGAGATGTGTGACAGAACAAATGCAAAGAACATCGACATCGACATCCATCTCCAACATGGCAGCCATGTTGAATCCGTTGCAGAAATCAAACGGGTCACCAGATTCCACGCATATATTCCATGTTCGGGGGGAGGGGGGGAATAGAGTGAGACGGCGCCCCGGCCAGTCGTGCGCGTGAGCGCGAAGTACATACATAAAAAGCTATGTAGAAAAAGCTTCGTGGTGGATCGAAACTTTCGAAAGGACTGGCGGGTTTTAGTGAGAATCACCTCGGGCCGGCCTCCGATCGCAAGCGAGCTCCTTGCTGCTCTTTGACAATGACATAGCGCATATACTCGCCAAGTACTGTTGATCACCTGCATGAATAACTCATAGTACTATCTCCAAGCTCCAATCATGCATGTGCAATGTAGCTTGAAAAAAGGCCTGGCTTGGAGCTTGCAGAGCGAGAGTCAACACATCCGTACAAACCAGTGCGCCGTCATATCCGACCGACCAACTACACAGTAGTATTGCCAAGGACGATAAAACAAAAGCAATAAAAAAAAGGAGACATTCCAAGCAAAAATAGGAATATAGCGGTAGATCGTGATATCGGGGACCTAGGATACACGACAACAAGGACAGCAACAACAACTTCCGGTGGGGTATATGGTACATACCACACGCACCCTCGCCCCGGGCCTCCCCTGGTCCATCGTGCTCACTCGATGTACTCTTCGCCACCATCTACGACGGACCACCGCTCGATGATCAATCGCACACGCTCATACACGGCGAACACGATAGCCTGACCAGGGGCGACGCGCAGCACGCGCGGGGTGATGCCCTTGTAGAATGAGCGCACGCCCTCCTGCTTCCACATTTCCATCGCGATGACCGGATGCGGTCGAACGCCGACGAGTCTGCCGGGAACGCGGACTTTTGTAGGCCTAATTTCGTTTTTATACGTGCGCGAAGTTTTTGTTTTGTTTTGTTTTTGTTTTTGTTTTTGTGAGAATGAGAGTGAATTCAGAATTTGGGACGCGGTTGGCACGTTGTAGAGGCGCGGTCAGTGATAGTATTGATCGAACCCAGAGGAGGGAGACGTACGGGTTTTAATCGTGTCGATGGGTGCGTTGGAGAAGGGACCCATAGCGCCTGAGATGAGACCGATGACCATATGTTGATACGAAGGCAGCTCCACCAAGTTGGGCTGCATCCGCTGCGCAAACTTCTTCAGTTCCTGGTATGCAGTAAAGTTCGCTCCTGTATACAACAAAAACAGTCCAATGGTCAGCATGCGGTCATAATAATAAGAATTAGATGGCGGGAATGCGCACCCTGGTTCGTCGCCTGTCGAAACGCGGTCAACGAGACTCCACGGTAGAGCGCGCTGATACCCTCCTCGCGGACGATGGTGTACACGGCGTGTCCCGCGTTGCGATACCGAGGGGCCTCCAGCGGGTCCGCGAGGGAGTGCATCTGCGCTTGCAAGCGAATCTTGACGACTTCCATCGGGGTCACGACCAACACGGCCTCCGTCGTACCCGCACCCAACCCCGCTGTTCACGGTCACACGTGAATAAATGAACATGATGAATAAACCGGAAGGAAGAAGGGGAGAAACGGGTACAGTACCAAGGAAAATGCGGCCGACGCTGGTCTTGCCGGTCTCCTTGTCCGCGAGCCAGCCTTTGTAGGCTTCAAACGAGGCAAAGCGGGTCGCCATCTTTGGCACGATGCCAGACAAGACGGCGCCGAGACCCTTGTAGAGCGCGAGCGCGGTCTCGCGCTGCACGATGTTCACGCCCGTCGCAATGAACCCGCGTGGTTTCGTCTATTCAAACGCGTCCGTTTGCGAGGTCAATTCTGCGGGAATGGTCGGAAGGACGAGGGGGAGGGGGACTTACGCCTGGCAAACGACCGGACCGCGAGAGCTGCATGCGGACTTTAATGGTGTCTAGGGGTTGGCAACATAGCTATCAAATGCGTAGAGCGCCGGTTGAGCATTGGGAGAGCGGTGTCGTATGCAATGTAGTGACTCACTGCCTCCATAGCCCCCGCAAGCCCTCCCGCCGTGATATGCGTACCAAACCCGACCTTCTTGTCTCCGGATCTCGACATCTCAGCACTTATCCAATCGTATCTCGCGTTCTCGAATGCAAAGGGGTTGGGGAACGGAAAAAATAGGTCACGACCTCACAGCAGAAGAGAACGAAGACACGAGCGAACGGGAGTTCAAAGCGTGAAACGAGAGTTGGAAACCGGTGGAATAGACACGGAGCGGGAGGGTTAAATCCGCAAGTGGAATTACGCGGACGGACGAATTCGTGACTCGGGGAGGAAGTGCTCTGTTTTTTCCCTCAAGAAAACAGTCGGAAAAGAAAAGAAGGGTATGTGAAAAAAGGTAGAAACGCGAGGATTGCGGGGGGGACGAGCGTGAAAAGGAAAAGCCGCAATAATTATTCCAAAGGCCATAAAACGAGACTGATATGAATATCATTCATGATCGGACTGTCGGGCGGGGTGAAAAGGAGAGACGGAAGGGAAACATGTGAAAACAAGCTGTTCGTGACGTCGACCTTTTGTGGGGAAACGGCTCGAACAGATTGTTCAACGCCTCCACTCTCTCCGTTTTCGCCCGCTCTCTCTGCGACCGGCGTCGCAAACAGCAAACCCGGGGCCCCGCAGCACCAGTTACAATCACGTGTATGTCTCGTATACCACTGAACGCACTCACTGGTCTGTGCGCTATACTCTGCTGAGGCATATGCATGATCGCTGCTTGCTTTCCTGACCGACTCGCGGCAGGCGTTCGGGACCACACTGATCCAAGTCTTAACCGCTCGGCGAGGCTTCCGCTGATCACTCTTTTCGCAATTTAAAAAAATTGGACATGCCGCAACCATACTAATTTTTTTTCACTTTTCATCCATGTTCATTCTTGTAAAGGAGATATCATGTCATGTAGATGTGCATATAAATGGCCCATGAGCAGCTTGTTTTCCCTTTTTCTGTCATGCCGGAGCACCCCCGTCTCCCAGCTCGTCCTTCTTAGCGAGTCTCGCGTACGAGAGGGTCGAATCCCATATCATTGAGCTACGAGTGGATTATGCGGAGGGGCAGACTCCAACCTCAATTTAGCAATGATGGACCTATAGGGATCCATTTGGGCCCAGCTACGCGAAGTATGAATCCATCAGGGCTCTTCTGCATTGGCCTAGGACCCCTGAAAGCCACGCCAGAGGTATGTGTGGGCCAGAGGGTCGACTACCGACATTTCGGGCGGGCCTGCGGCACCACCTCACATACGGATATCGGAACAGACCGTCGATTGGGCCGTCTGACTACCGGCATTTGGAACATACATCGTAAATTTTCCAAAAAAATCGCAAAAAAATTGTAATTTTTTTTTTTTTTTTTTTTTTACGTTGATATCAAGATTATTTAAGTAGTTTGAGTTTTGAGCAAGTAGGAGCTTTATTTCATATAAGTTGTTCGATTATTATTCTAATGTGTTTAATCAGTCTTATTTCCATTTTCTATGGTGATTGATTGATTATCTATTTTAAATTGGAGGCTAAATATCCTAGAATAGCTAGTTTTATTTCGCTTAGACGTAAGTTTCAACAATTTTTACTTTTTAGTAAATATTTTGTTTATTGTTTTAGTTCTATTAGGTATTATTTTAATAAATTTTTTTTGTTTTCATTTCTTAATTCTTAATTAGAAGATTTTATTCGCTGCGCGGGTGTATTTTTTTCTTATTTCTAAATTCTTTTTTCTCTCCTATTCTTAGCNNTAATTNNANNTANATAGTTTCTTAATTATTATTCAGAATATCTTTACTCCAATGAAAATCAGCTTTAGAGCGGCATTGCCTAAATTAAAATTTTATATAAANTTTAATAAACCATTTAATTAATTTTTCATTAATCTAAACTTTATAATACCCCCATTGAAATTAACTCTAAAATGTTTCACTTATGAAATATACTAGTTTAAACGATTTTAAAATTGAAGATAACCCCGCCCTTCCTCCCCTCTCCCGCCTTTGGCTAATTTTGTTTGTTTAAACAAAACAAAAATAAGCCAAAAAGGCGACTGAAAGAGCAGCCCTCGCTTTAGCGGTTTATTTTTTGTTGCTATAGCAAACAAAAATTAGGAACAAAGGGGTGCGCTCGCCACGCTCGCAACGCTCGCACCGCTACGCGAGCGAGAGAGAGGGTTGCTTCGCTATGCGCGTACCTGATTTTGTTTTGTCTGCGCTTTTATTTTTTTGTCGCTCTGGCTTCGCAAGAAGGAGCCTAATAAATTTTTTTTTATATATAAAATTAATTAAATGAGCGTATTTTTTTTTTTTTTTTGCTCTTAGCTCCTTCGGACAAAGGCGTTTTTTTTTGTTTAAAAACAAACAAAATAAAAATAAAACAAACAAAAGGCGGAGCCAAAAAAAGAACAGCTCCTTCGGAGAACACACGCCTTTGTGGCTACGCAAGAAGGAGCTAGAAGGAGCTAGCAACACAAAATAAGTAGTGGCTACGCAAGATAAAGCAGCGCATCCGCCTTTTATAAAAATAGAGAATTATTTTAAGATTAAAGCCTATAATTTAATGGTAGAAT
>SGPL01000665.1:6100-16284 GCA_004802705.1 Bondarzewia mesenterica
GGCCNGCCCNAGTGGTGTCCANNNGTGAACCCAAGAAGGACATCATTGTCNCCATCTCTGACCACCCATCAACTGTAGCNGATGGGCNGATGGCAATGGANAAGGTGAGTTTAGTTTGGCATGGATATGNGGTAGAGAAANCAATTGATAAATACTGCTCAGGATGAATCTATACTCTCTNATNGTCNANCCAANAAANGGCNTCATCAANATANTGAAGATNTCNATNCNGATGATGCTGATGANNCTGANNCNGACGCNNCTGAACCCNNTNCTCACAAGAGACAGAAGAAGGCAAAGGTGATNAACTCANCCATCATGGAAGTTCAGGAAGAAGTATTTGACTTCAAATTTAATTATATTCTACTTCACTAATGATATTATGTCGACTTNCAGCNATCAAAGGGGTGAGCTGTGAAAAAGGCCAAGAAATTGCCCAAGACCCACCCCAATACCGATGCTGAAGCTGAAGTCGACACTGACAATGGCCTCAAGGCCAATTCCCCACTAGTCCAGGCCAGAAAGAAAAAGCCAATGGTGAAAGCTGCGAGTCTGGCTAAGTCAAGTGGTCGGCGAGGAGAAGAGCCTGTAGCCCATCAAACAAGAAGTCAGGTGGCCCATGCAGTGCCTCGCCATAAATAGCATTTTCTTTTAACTATTGAATTATTAGTCTTTTGCTGTTGTAATTTCTTTTTTGGGTGAGAACATCTTTCATGTTACAAGAGACACAAAGAAAAAATACAGGTTATATGTAGTTAATAAAAAAATCAGACTGGGGTGTCATCCTCCAGCTGATCCTCATCACCATTGGTGATCACCCCCGCTGATGCCTCCTCACCTATCGCCGGCATGCCTGTCACTCCCCCTTCATCCATCAAGGTGGAATCCTCACTGGGGTCGGCCTCACTGTCAGCGTCAGCTTCGAGGTCGAGGTCCATGGGCCCTTCACCCAGACCCAACTCCTCGCCCATTTCCTTCCCCCTGTCCTCCACTCTCATGTCCATTGTTCCTTCATCCTTCACCTCATGAGTGAACGGAGAGGTAGGCAGAGGTGGTGCGTGGGGCATGGCCTCGGCTAGGACCAGTGTCGATGGATGGGATAAGCGGGGTCTCTGGTTTGGAGTCAGGGTGGGCAGTGGGCCCCGCCAAGGTGATGGAGATGGCAGCGGTGGTGGCGGCATCAGCGAATGCCTCGATCCCGAAGGGCCCACCGGGATGGATAAAATGGGGAGGGGCTGGACCCCCGCCATCTCCTCCAGCCTGGTAATCATGGTGAACTGGTGGTTCAGGCTAGTGAGGTACAGCCCATGATTATCGTTGCTCGTCCACCAGTAGTCCTCGAAGAGGTCTTCAAGGAACACCACCCTCTCATTAAAAAACGTGAGTTTCTTGGTGAGGCGGGCGATGGCAGTATCAGCATCAGCCAAGGTGGTGGGGAATATCGGGCTGGTGGCGGGTTTAGCAGCAAGGGGTGTGGGGGGCAGAGGACGTGGGTGGTGGGTGGGAGGGGGCCTTTCTGATCAGCAGGGGGCACGGCTATCTATGAAGGTAGCATGGGCAGGGATGGCAGGAAAGGTGGAGGTGGGCTGAAGGAGCCCTGTGAGGATTTTGCCAACTTGGTGAAGCTAGAATGGGCGACCGATGCCTGAGCTATTCCATACATGTCAGATTGCAAAGATTGAGAGAAAACACAAATGCTTACTAGCTGTTTTGCCCTTGTCCATTCTCTCCCTGCTGGATCGGTAGGGCTTGCCAATCTTGGTGATGCTAGAGGGGGGTGGTAGGTCCAACAGCTAGATGCACTTGCAGGCCAGCGGGAGAGAATAGGCAGGCAGGGGAGAATTGGATAGTGAGTGGGATGAGGATAGTGATAAGGGGGTGGTGGTTTAGGAAGGTGGGGGATGGCGGTGAGACTGCATGTGTCCCTTTGGCTTTGGCATAGCCTCTGCCATCCTGTGCATGGCTTCCTTGTTTCGGGGCACCTTCATATTGCACTCTGTCTTCCGCTGATTGCATTCATGGCAGGCAGCTTGTCCAGCAAAGTAGCATACTGACCGCCATTGTCGACACTTCCCACAAGATGCCCACACCCATTCTTGCCCGTCACTATTGACGTATGGGGAGTGGGGTGGGGAGGGACTGTGGGCAGTGGGCTGTGAATGGGCTGGTGCCTTGGAGGCCTGGCAAAGTCAGTGGATAAAAGGAATGGATGGTGATCACTCACCTTTCGATTCGCCGGCTTCGGCGTCGGCCTCGGTGGCAGTGAGTCCATGTCCTCATCATCAGACTCGACCATCACCCTGCTGGTGTACTCACGAGGATGGTGCTTATCTGTCTCCTTCCCCTTCCCCTTCTCCTTTACCTTCCCCTCACTCCTCTCCTCCTTATCATCCTCATTCCTCCTGCATTTCTGACCCCTCTCCTCCTGTTCTCCACCTATTTCCCCACCTATTTCCCCACCTATCTCCCTCTCCTCCTGGTCCTTCTGCCTTTGACGCTTTCCACCCTGCTTCTCACATTTCCTGCCCATCTCTCCACCTGCCATTCTACCCATCCCCTTTGCCCTTCCCTTTCCCTTGTCTTTTCCCTGTCGGGCCGAAACGTCTCTAGTGGACAGTGTCAGCTTTGGGTGGGAGGGGCCTGGTTGGGTGTCAGTGTCGGGCCCAATGTCGGAGAGGACATGGAGGGGAGGCATCAGCTCGATGTCTTCTTCTATGGGATGGAGAGGGGAGAGGAGGGCATCGTCAGCTTGTATGAAAATACTATTAGCAACAATATATTGAGTATGTACTGGTGACTTACCAGGCTCCCACCACAAGTCCTCGCCAAGGTCGCCGCTGGATGGCGGAGTCAGTGCCCAGTTGGAGTGTGGGACATAGGGGTGGGTGGTCAATATAGCCGCAAAGTTGAGTGGGCGCTGGGTGGCCTGGGCAGCTTTGATCTCTAAAGCCGCACTATGTGCAAGGCAGGGCAGAAGAATTTTCTTCCCCACCTTTGCACCTATGTGCTGGGCGGCGATCAGGTCAACCTGTAAGAAGTTAGTGCAGTGGAAACCAAGGTGAAGATAGGTACTTACTACCTCGCTGTGGATATGGCTGAGGACATCGGTGTCGGCCGGCACCATACCAGCCCAGTGGGTGGCAAGGGCGGCCTGAATGCGGGCAGCAATGCGGTAAGTGGCTTGGACAGTGGAAGACATTGAAGGTAGCGAAAGGTGTCTTAGTCGCGATAGAGTGGGGCGATGAGATGAGGACAATGAATAGGAAGGTGATGCGGCTATATGGAATTTATTTATGTGTACTTGTTTACCCTTCTCATTCAGTAATCATTTTCTGAGTCAATGTCGGGGTGTGGGTGGCTAATGCTTCCTTGCCTTCATGTAGGATCTGGGCTGATTTGATTGATGGCCAGGCCTCAGCTGCTGTAATTCAGGCCGGCTTTGACTCACGGCCCGAACGATCTCATTTTACATTATCAATTGGCTAGTGAGATGAATTGAGCCAGTTTTGGTTGGCATCAGCATCAGTTTCATCGGCGGCGTCAGCATCTGTGGGGCTATTGGTTTCCATGTCGGTGTCGGCTTCAGCTTCAGAATAATCAAAGTGAGTATGAAGTCTTTTAATAGAGGTTGGATGGCCATAAAGGCATTGAAGATTTATAGGGTCTTAAGTATGTAAAAGTCTGTTCAGACCCCTTGTCACACTATAAGGTGGTGGATATGATTTGATATACATTGAAGTCGGTTATGAGATCCTTAAGCTCCTATCAGCCTTGAAGTCATTGTGGCCCTTTGTGACTTTGTCACCTGCTCAGTTGATGCCTGGCCAAACTCATCACAGATGGTGGATATGCTTTCACATACATTTAAGTCAGTTATGGGATCCTTGAGCTCCTATCAGCCTTGAAATTATTCTGACTCTTTGTGATATTATTACCTGCTAAGAGTGGAAAACATTTTTAATGATCAGCTAAACTATCAGGATTGGGCACCAGCGAGGGGGCAAGGCTTTAATATTGCCCTGCTGATGCTCGGCTGAACCATCAGAGGTGGGGGATGGCGGCGAATGGGCAAGAGCATTACTTGCATCCATCCCACTCGGCCAAACCATCAAAGGCAGGGGACGGTGGTGAATGAGCAAGAGCAATACCTACACCCATCCCACTCAGCCGAACCGTCAGAGGCAGGGGACAGCAGAGAACAGGCAAGGGCCTAATACTGCCCTGCTGATGCTCGGCTAAACTATCAGAGGTGGCGGATGGCGGCAAACAGGCAAGAGCAATACCTGCACTCATTTCACTCGGCCAAACCATCAGAGGTGGGGGACGGCGGAGAACAAGCAAGGGCCCAATATTACCCTGCTGATGCTCGGCTGAACCNTCAGAGGNAGGGGATNGTGGCAAATGGGCAAGNGCAATACCTGCACCCATCCCACTCGGCCCAACCATCAGAGTAGGCAAACAATGATGCCGGCTGAACTGTTAAAGATGGGCCCACATTGCCATCGGCCAGGCTCAGCTGGACTATTGGCAATGGGCAAAAAGCACGTTCAGCTGGATCATCTAAGATGGAAAAAGGCACTGAATAATGTGGCAACCTCACATGTGAGAGCTTAGCTGTCGTGATTAGCTTATAGGCACTTTCTACTCACTATCCCAATGTTTGTCAAACCATCCAGACAGTTAGTGATTTTTCTGTCACATCTTTTCACCAATGTCTGGAGGCAATCAATGAGAACTGGACAGAACAATCTAGCAAATTCTCATGAGGACGATCCCACTTCATTGACTTCACTGTCACTGCAGCCACTATATCCAATACCAATACCTCCACCAAACCTCATGAACTATCTCCCATTTGCACTCATTGCAGCAGTCATCATGTATCTGCTAACTACTAGGCAATATTTGGCAAGCCTCCTGAGGCTGTTCTTCATGACCGCAAGCATCGTAGAGGCAATTCCTCTAATACTACTGCCGTTGCAACCACTACACCCACTACTCTAGCCACTCCTGCCACTCTGGATTACACATTTATTGAGTCAGCTGCCATTGCTCTAACAAAGGAGGAATTGGACTATTTCTCCTACACAGCTATCCCATCCTCATCCTTGCCTATCGAACACTATTCTGTTGATTGGTCTATCTACGGCCTCTCTTGTGATGTTGCTGCCCCACTTACTCTGGACGCCCCATACTTTTTTGACAGTGGCTCTAGCTGTCACATCTCACCATCTCATGATGATCAGGTTGACTTTACTCCTATCACCCCTCGTGCTATCTGTAGCATCAATGGTTCTGCTGTCTATGCAGTGAGCAAAGGCCCCTTATAACTCCACCTTAGTAAGGGCTGCATCTTCACCCTCCCTGATGTTCTTTTCATACCCAGCACATCCATTCATCTCATCTCGGTCAGCCATCTTTGCAACATGAGAGATAAGTACTCCGTCTAATTCGATGATCAACGATGCTTTGTATGTCACAAGACTGACAGCCAGAAACTCGTCACCACTGGGTGTTGCACTGTGAACAATTTATATCATCTCAATGGTACTCTAAGTTTCTCTTCTGCTTCCCCTCTATCTCATTCTGTAGTGGCCTCTACATCCTTGACTACCCTTGAAACTTAACACTGTCATCTTAAGCATGTCAATATCCAATCCATTATACATATGGCCCACCATGGCATGACATCAGGTATGCTCACTGATTTTTCATCTTTCTCTCCTACCTGTGAACACTGCATTCTCACGAAGCAGATGAAAACTCTATTGCCTAAAATACACCAAGGTTGCCGTACTACTCACCCATTAGAAATTGTTTTTGCAGACATCATTGGCCCGGAGGCTATTGAATACTATTCGGGAACCATAATAATAATGAATCAATTCTCTTGCCATTGACATATCACATGAGAGTTATAAAAAAAAAACATTAAATATCCATCACAATCCAATCACCCCCTAGCCTTTTGCTAAGAGCATCAAAATGCTCAGTGGGGGGTGAGTACTTCTGCTGCCATGTACAATCCTTATCAGCAGCATCTTTTTCATGGCATTGGATGATGACATCCCTAACTCAGAGGTTGTGCTTGCTAGAGACCTTGAAGCTCTTGAGTGATTCACACCCAGAGCATTGAAGGGGGAGATGCTGGCCCCAGGGCCTCGCAGTCTGATGGACCCAGTGGTATAGTCTGGACTTCAAGTTAGAACCATTTCAATAAGCATGGAGGATTCCAGCATGATGAGCCAGATGGTATGAATCTGCCAGAATGTGTCTCAAAACATCAAAAAGCGGTGTGCCCTCAATAATAACATGTATGACAAAGTGGATGATAAATGTTATGGATAAATTGATATGGAAAGTGGGCACATCGAATATGAAAATATTTTTGATGTTGTAGCTAAAAATCACAGCTGACGACATTATAAGCCAATCTAGAGGCAGAAAAATAAATCACGCACATAGAAATGATGTCCTTGAGTAATTAGAGAGACTCAGGTACATTGACAACTGCCCCACATGATAGCAAAAACCAGTAGGTATCTACCATGCTCAGCACGCATAACAAAAGCTCAGTAATAATAGCCATAAACCACTGCAATATTCAAATGACAATTATGCAATGTAATTATAGAAGAGCAGTACTTACATCCATTAATATGCAAGAACCCTCTTGTTCATGATAAAGGTCATCCATGAACTCATTTGAATGAGTCGATATGAAGATGAGAGCATGGTCAACTAATGAACTGACCAAGAAACATCAGTTTACCTCAAAATGATAAGTAGAAAAATAGAAAGGCTTTACCTTTTGAGCATCTTAGCCAAACTGATCATGTGTTTTGCCTGAACACTCAGAGATGTAGGGTTCAGTTCCATATTCAAATCAAATTCAACATCTTCCACAATAAAAATTGTTCCAGTTGGGTAGAATGGTGCCAGTAAATCTATGACAATGGTTGTGGGATTGCTGCATGCATCGATACTTTTGAGATGGAAATGAATAACAGTGAGAGGGCTGACAGATAAGTGAAACATGGTAGATGATTGAGGTTGGCTTATGATGTGAAGACCACTGGAATAAACAGGGTCACCTCATGCCCCAGTCACATCAAGATGGTAGAGACCCTCCAATTAAAAAAAGTTAAGCAAACATTACGTCTAGTGAAAATAGTATGGACTTACTAGGTAAGGCTGGAGAGATTTAGTGCATGCCTGTGCATGGCAGTGAGGGCATATGAAAATCATGTCTGCATTTAATATCTCTAGGAACTAGATACACATCATACAGACTGTGTGAGAGCAGCTGCTGCAGTCCACGAGACATCCACCATTATGACAGATGTAGCACCACTAGATGAGTTGTCAGCAGACTGAGAACATTAGTTTAAAAAGAAACATACCAGAGAATACAGCTGTTGTCCAAGAGAATCAGCACCTGAGTTTGCCACTACTGGCACTGTCAAAGGTGTATTCACTGCTGCAGAAGTTTTAGAGAGGGTTTTCACCCTAGAAGATGACCTCTTCTATTGCACAGAGGAAGAATTGGTCTAAAAAAGAGTGTTAATAGTGAGATATGAAACAAGTGCTGTTTTGAAATTATACATTGGTGATCATCTACTCGAACTCCTTCTCAGTATCTTGGACAGCCACTGTGGCTGATGCTACTCCAAATAAACTCCTGTGGGGCATGTTGCTGCCAGTAGATTTCTTTACAGTTTGCTTCATCTTGGGCATGATCATAATGTGAGGAGATTGCAATGATGAAGTGGAGGTTGTGGCTAAAATTGAATTGCCACATAGTGCTAATGTTGAGAGAATTACAGAGTCATATGATATGTTATTGCATTATGCTGAGCCAGGGAGTGCTGACTTCATCAGCAGATATCTTGCTTGTTGGTGTAGTAGTCAATTTGAAGTTTTATTCATGTTGTTGTAGAATTAGAAGTTATCATATACAAGTTCATGTTGGCATTGATCATATATAATTACTGCAGTTATCATGTAGTAGTACAATTTTGAAGTCATCATATATAATACAAGTAGACAGTCATCGCTGGTTTGTAGTCATTATGTAGTAGTATATTTTTTAGTTGATATGCTGAGACATTCGATTACAGTTCAAAGATATATGATTTTTTGTTTTGAGGGACATACCATTAAGGTTTTTTAGGATGTTTTCCAGATGCTACTGCTGAAGTTAAAGGCAACTCCAAATCTATGAATGTGAGTTTCCTTTTCTTGCCTGTAATCGACACTGGAGGGGTGATTACTTGGACTCTTTCGATGTCTGCGATGAAAACATCAGTTTGCATGTTTGGTGTGCCTTCTGGGAGTTTGTTCATGATCGTGTAGTGAATTAGTTGGATGGGTAGAGTAATTGTAACACCTGCAAGCATCTTCTTGTATGCTGATAGGGATATGATATCTCTATCGATATCATATATTAGAATGAGATTTACATGATGAGTGTGCTGCAGAGTTGTGAGCTGTCTTCATGCTGCATCTATTTCTACTGGCCATCTAATGATGATGAACTTAGATCCAAGCGAGTCATATTCTGGGTGATGTTTAGTAAATATTGGGTGCAGGTTATCATTGAATGTTAATGTGAACTTCTCTTTTTATCCTTCATCAATGTCTTTAATTCTTGTATGTGAGGTTAGTGAGATGCGAGAGAAACAATCAATCAACTCAGAGTGTCAGTGGCTCTGTTATTCACAGTTCATATGGAACCTTCACTAGTAAGTGCTCCACAACTATAAAGGATGCATTCGCAACCCGCTTTAGACGGCAGTGCATGCAGATAAGTGTTAGTTACAAGCACTTGAGAAAGTAAAAACTGGGAACACACCTAAATGCATATGTTATTGCACTCTATCAGATGGAAACAATGGGGAACAGGAGTACTCGCAGTCACCTGACCCCTTCCACAATGTACAGACCTACACAGACTCCTTAGAGAGTTCTGTTCGAAAAATAGCATCCTGATAAATGTGAATATCATCAAATGCTAGCTATCGGCAAGACAGCTGGCATAAATCCATTGCAATAAATGTGCCTCAGTCCTTAAACACCAGCCATCAGTGAGACAGCTGATGTGAGTGCTGGCTAGTCTTCGTAGTAACTTACACAAAAGATAGTTGTTCTATATTAAGAGTGCTAGCATGACTTTTGTGTTATTATCTTATCTTTTCAGTGATGGCTGGTTGACGAACAAGGCAAGCAAGGTAATCCCATGGTCACATGACAGACACATCAGCGCATAATATATTATGCAATCCATTTTTGCTGATCTCCATACAATTTTTTTTACTGCTGAGTTTAAGAAGTTTGAATCAGAAAAATTTAAGGTTGAAGAAGAATGAAAAAGAAGATACACAAAAAGACATCCAGTTCTCACAAGAGGTTGGATAACAGCAAGTCAGATGAAGAGTTGAAGCTGACTTTTAAACATCAGCTACTTATTCATAAAATTTATAATATCCTATACCTTGAATCAAAAAAGAGTATGAGCATAGGCCTTAATTGTCACATCTGATGGCATAAAATAGCAACAGGGTCAATTCCTACTGTAGATTTAATAATGGTGATAATAGGCAACAGTGTGAATGTGTAGCTTGCAACATAGAAGGGGCTAGAGTGGTATAGTTTTTAGAATTCTGGTTTCATATTAGTTTTTACTCAGCTTTAAATCATTAAAGTATAACAAAAGGCATTTGCAGAATTTAAAATTTATAAAAGCCTAGCAACAGTGAAGATTGATGTGATCTCACTACTACAAATAANATNTTATAGCATTGTNATAGTCAATAAGTGCCTAATAGTTGGAAAAAAATAAGCAACTCCAAGAGTATTATTTACTTTAGTGAAGAAAGTGCCACATTATTTAGTGCCTTTTTCTGTCTTAGATGGTCCAGTTGAATGTGCTTTTTACCCATCTCCAATAGTTAGCCGGGCCTAGCCAATGATAATGTGAGCACATCTCTAATGGTTCAGCAAGTATCATTGTTTGCTGACTCTGATGGTTGGGCTGAGTGGGATGGGTGCAGGTATTATGAGCTTGCCTGCTTACTGTTGTTTATATCTAACAGTTCAGCCAAGATTTTCAGTAAAGGCTTGCTCGCTGTTGTTACTGTTGCTAGGCTGAGCATGTAAACAATATTTTGCCTGCTCACCATTGA
>SGPL01000666.1:0-16277 GCA_004802705.1 Bondarzewia mesenterica
ATATCCGGTTGACTGTCACGGTGGCGTTTGTTTACAAATGTTTTGTGCCAGCCGTCCTGGAGAGGTTGGCGGGTCGAATTAGGAAGTTGGGTGCAGGAATATAAAAGGAAATTGTCTTAGTCATATACATTCGGTCATACAGTATCGTACTCATTTCTACTTTGTTTCTACTCATTTCCTCG
Source organism: Bondarzewia mesenterica (assembly GCA_004802705.1). NCBI lineage: Eukaryota > Fungi > Basidiomycota > Agaricomycetes > Russulales > Bondarzewiaceae > Bondarzewia > Bondarzewia mesenterica. Next base: position 183 of record SGPL01000666.1, read on the forward strand.
CTCGCCCTGCCCTAGCACTCCGCCCCCTCTCCAGGACGGATGGGAAGGAGCCTGCCAGTGGGCCCCATATTGAACGAAGACCACAAGAAGGACAACTACACGCTTCTTCAAGTCAGCCTTTAGCATGAGCATGAGCAGCAACGCTTCTGATCGATCTTATCCTTTTAAGATGAGTGTCCCATTCAGGTGTTTTTTTTTCCACCTGTTCGCGGAGGAAACGGGTACGCGCTCACCCCCACTTCAGGTTATCGTGCCAGTGCTTGGCGCTTATGCATTGAAGATGAATTTGTGCACATATTCATGGGCCCTCTCATTTATACTATCCTACAAAACCGGCATTGTGATGCACCGTCAAAACATTCGATTTGATTCCTGACACGCACTCCAACTTGCGTTTGAATTCTTGCCTGGACCATTTCAGGTCTACCACTTCTCGTGCGCGGGTCGAACTGCAGGCAAGTCAGTTTCAACAAACCTCAGATGTTGGATGATGAGAAGGAACGTACGATCGAGCTCCCACGTCCACGCGGACCTGTCCTGCTCGGTGAGATACTGGTAGGCCTGGGAGAAAAGGAAAGTCAGGTACGGTGTCTCAAAATCTACGGGCAGCGACGCCAAGGTTTTCGTCACACCCTCTTACCTTGGCAATGCTATCGGGCTCGAGCCTGACGTCCGGGTTGTTGACCCACGCCTCGCCCCGCGCGCGCGACCTGTCGGTTACAATGCCTGAGTATCGAATGCGGCACGCATATAAGTTTTCATGTTTTTATTTTCCCGGCCGAGATAATTCGTTGAGCGTCACGCAATGAAAAAGTCCAAAAGATTGGCTTACCGCCATCGATTATCACCTATGCTCGACAATAAATCAGTGGACCTTCGTCATCCAATCGTGTGTTGCCCGATACCCAAATAAAAAACGTACATGGGCGACCTGGAAACATGAAGCGAAAGTCAGCCATTGGGGTAATGCTACTGATCAAGTGGGAAGGGGAAAGTGGACATAGACATAGAGAAACACGCACATGAATGTTCTCCTTCCCAAACTCCTTTGACAAACTCTGCGCTAGCGCCCGGAGGCCAAACTTCCCGTCGCGAACGCGGACGTCGTCACGTTGCCGCGCAACGACGCTGTCGCACCCGTGAACAGCAACGTTCCGCGTTTGCCTTTCTCGTCTACTTCGAGGCCCTTGAAGCCGAGGATGGCCTCGCGCGCAAACGCAAACGCGGCAGTAACGTTCGTGTCGAGGCTCTCGCGCACCTCAGCTTCGGTAACCTCAAGGAATGGCTTCCAGATGCCGAAGGCAGCGTTGTAGAGCGCGCCGCGGATTTCGGACGGCCAGTGTGCGCGGATGGCGCTGAAGGCATTGCGAATTTCTTGAGGCGTATAGGATGCGATCGGAAACGCTGCAGCCTGCAGTGACATTATTTGTGGCACAAATGAGCATATCACCGGTCGAAAGGATCCAACATTGTTGCAATTAATAAAAGCGCCTTCGTGAATCATCCCTCTTCTTAGTAGAATGAGGACATGGACGAACCTCGCCGCCGGATGTGTTCAACTCATTCGTGAGTGCATTCAAGTTATCGGCACCCCGGGCGATCAGGGCTACGCGGTAACCTGCTTTAGAGAAAAGGCGACTGGAATGCACATTTTGTTCCGCCGTAGTCAGTCTTCCGCCAACGTGGAGTAATCCAGCATGAGGGGCCTACGCAGTTGCGCCTCCGGTCCCTGAAAAGGCAGAGTCCTCTCGTTAACTTCGCGGACCGGAGCAAAAGATAATGTGGTCGTACCGGTAGCATTGCCCACACCCGCGACGACGAAAATGGGACGCAAAGCCATTTGGACTTACAAAATGTATTCGAAATAAAGTGGCCGGAAAGGTTCAGGAGGAGAACTCCATGACAAGCCTGCTTTATATACTCTGAGGTGTTTGCATAGATTCGCGAGGACGTAGTCGACTTGCGTCATCCGCTCGCGGAAGGAGTGCACAGTAAGAGCAAAGTCTCTGTAAGGAGCTCGGACTCGGCGCTGCGGCTTAGTGACTCTTAGTGAGCATCTGACTACTGTAGATCCATTTGATTCCATTTACAAAAAAACCCCATTCAACATTGCATGCTCATTTCTTTGATATGTCACGAGTCGACAAAGTTATGTACCCTTTGTGTACCCTATATAATCAACTCAAAGTTACATCGCCTGAGCTACATTTCTAGCGGAGTCGGCCAACGAAATCACGCTTCACGAGAACGTTTTACGACCATAGCGGGTGATCCGCTGTCCGCAGGGGGTCATCCGTCCGGATTTTTTGGTCCTGTCCGCGGTCACAAGCCGACCTCATCCGGATATTTGTCCAAATTTAGCATTCTCCGGCGCCGAAAGTCATCCGGATACCCGATTCAGAAGTGTATCCGCTGTCCAACCGGCCCCATCGCCCATCAGGATCGGAGTCACCCTGTCCGAGGTCACACCCCTATGGTCGGAAACCTACATTACAGGGTGTTGCATAATAACGTGCAGGTTCGCGTTCAAAAAATTTGTTTGGTTGTGTTGTGTCCAGGGAGAATTTGTGACAGCTTGTCATCGCCTACGTATTTTCGTCCACCCGCTCCGAGTCCCTCAGTCCCTTTTTCCTCAGTTTCCTGTCGCAAAATTCAGTAGTCTTGAACCTTCAACCTCTTTGCTTCATTTATATGTGTTCTTGAAGCTCAATAGAGATGAGAGAAGCCATTGTAACAGACAATCATCCCTGGGATAGATGTGACAGAGTCACAAATTCTGCCCAGATACAACACGACCAAACAAATTTTTTGAACGCGAACCTGCACGTTATTATGCAACACCCTGTAAATCCAATGTCTTCAAAATTCAGAACTCGCAATTCTCTCCTGTGCTCACAGGTTCCAACTCAACTCAAAGTACATCTTGTTCTCGATTACCTGCGGCCGTTATCTACTAGTCTATGCGTATCTTATGCTCTGAGGGCTTGAAAATTCGTGGTGATGCTCGCGCGCCTAGACTCGTTCTTCGCGTATAGCGGCATTGTCGACCTCCTTGATATGCGTTACACGACGTCGATATGGCAGAACTCAAAGTATCCTACTCTTGTGCATACCCACTGACATATCTGCTAGTCCGGCTTCGGGCCGCGTCGAACGTTTGCGCGAGAGAGGATCTCACTCGTGCCGGTTGGCACACCCTCACCGTTCATCGAATTGCTTTCAGATTTGTACATTCACGTACCTCAGGCTTCCAGCAGGCTAGCTTTGGTGACCGTTTATGCAAATGATGACAAGACACACCCTGGAAATATATCTTGGGAATGTCTTTTTCTCGTTTGCTCTGTACTTCTGTGCCATTCAAGTGCTCTTACGAAAACGGACACCTCCGCTTTGGGAATTTGCGAACCTGCATGTCCCCGTGAGGAAGTCAATGGGTTGTTTGGTTATAAACACGTCCAACGACAGGCAAAGTAAACTTCTCATCCCACACTCCCAACTCCAGAACGCGCTGGACGCGTCTGAACGCTATCACGCAGGACCGTTTCCCCCCTTCTTCCCCCGCTCAACGTCCTCAGGCCCGGGAGTAACGAAGCTAGTGCTACACGCTGACACCAACACGTGAGGTCGCCCGTGCGTACCTGTACTACACTAATAGACCATCCATCACGGACAGTTCTTGAAGCACGCTTGGCTTATATATCGCAGACGCGTTCTGCTACGGTCACGGTCGTTCTCACCTCGCTTCAGGCTCAGTTGCTCTTACGTTTTCTCTTTCTTCGACTCCTGCGCCCGCTCGAGATGAAGCATCTCATTCTTTCGAGTTTGGTATCTATGTTCGCGACTATGCAGTGCGTTGTCGCAGGGAACACACCGAAAAAATATGGTGTGAACTTGGGCTCGTGGTATGTCGGCATTTTGATGCCAGCATTCATCACTTAGTGACTGGAATGCGACTTCAATAGGCTCGTGTTAGAGCCTTGGATGTTGCCTGCTGGTGAGTCGAGTCTCTGACCGTTCGCATGCTCATGCCGACTTCAGTGCTGCACTATGAAGAGTGGGAGGCCATGGGCGGTGAAATGTGTGCCGAATGCTCGCAGTGCGCAATGTCTGAGTTGTGAGTTCATATTCTGGACTGACTTCATGTTTCGTGTATCTAATACTTCTCAGTACGTTCACTCAGAAATATCCTGACACGGCAGATCAGGCCTTTGCAAAGCACTGGTAAGGTTTTCACGAGGGTTTGAAGGCTGCCCACCCAATACTGGTGCTAATGAGATATCCAGGTCGACGTGGTTCACGCAAGATGATGTCAATCAATTACAGGATGCTGGAATAAACACAGTCAGGGTGCCTGTAAGTCGCCATAAGACTCACTCATGCCTTGTTTGCCTTCTTGACTTGGTCATTAGCTCGGATACTGGATCGTTGAAGCGCTGGTCGATCGTGAAACTGAATTCTACCCTCGCGGCGGTATAAAGTTTTTGGTACGCTTGGCCAATTCTTGTCAATTGTTAGACGATGACAGATGGTTGTTTGGGTTGTAGTCAAATGGTGTAAAAATGCTCAGAGATGCCAATATGCGCGTTATACTCGATCATCATGCGCTACCTGGCGTGCAGACCGCCAATCAGATGTTCACTGGACAGTATGTGGCCGCTATCGTTCTTCGACTTCGTTTGTTTACTCTTCTTCTTAGCTGCACGTCTGACGTTCAATTTTATGTGCGTAATCGTCAATATTTCACAATCAAGTACGGTCTGGAAAGCTGAGAAAAATACATTATTCTTAGACAGACTATAATTACGGCCGAGCTCTCACCTGGACGGCCGTGATGACCGCGCTCACGCACCTGCATGCCAACTTTGCTAGCATCTTTGCCATAGAGGCTGTCAATGAGCCCATCATGGACGCATCCCAAACTCCCGGTTACGGTGACTGTATGCGCCTCCCTGATATCTTACAAATTTCAAAAATACACTGACTTCATCGATAGTCCAAAAAAACTTCGTCAAGACTGTCCGCGCAATAGAACTTCTCTTAGGCATCCCCTTGCCAAATCATTCACTTCCTTCCGCGTTGCGATCGATGAGCCTCACTGCTTCCCTTCCACTTGCCGCTCAATCCGACAAGTCTGGGATCTTCAACGACGAGGTAATGCAGGCCGTCGAAAACGCGCTACCCATTCTGCTTGGCATAGGACAAGATCTTGGACTTGAAGATGTATTGGACGTTGCGAAGGCTAAGGGTCGCGGGGGGCTGTGGGAGCCGTTAACGACGAAGTCAGTACATTCGGTGACGTTTATGGAGGGGACAAGAGTTCTGACACTTTTTCCTCGGCAGCTTCATGGACGTGAATTGGCAGTACAACGACCCGCCCAACCCGGCTGATGCGGCGATTGGACCGCAGGCGTACGACAACCATTTGTACTACAAGTGTGTATCAGTGCTCTCTTGTTTCGCTTTGCATCTTATTTGGCGTTTTGTGGCACGCAGCTTTGGGGTGATTCCTTATTAATGTAAACTCGGGGAAGCATACATTTACATATTCTTCTTCTTTGCGCGTAGGGCGTTGCCGATCCCAACCCGGACGCGTATATGACAAGCATCTGCAGTAGGCCTTCCTTTCCCTTGTCGAATTATCTACCGATCCTGATCATTGCCTCCTTACCTCATAGATCTTCAACGTGTACAGAATGATGCTGCCGTCGGCGACTCGCCACTCTGGTTTGGCGAATGGGCATTACCGACCCAATTCAACGCCACGGACAAGTTCTTGCATATGTGGGCAGATGCGCAAAAGTTGGCGTATAGTCAAGGTGCGGGTTGGCTGGTGAGTATATGATTTTCCCCCTGATACCTCGTGTGCATGTTGATGCATATATCTGCAGTACTGGAACTTCGACGTCGAGAGATCAGAGTTGGCAGGAGATCTCGCTCGGCAAGTGGTGGGTGCTTATTCTCAACTCGAGTCGGGTCTGCGACTGACTGAAACTGCAGGTCGTACCTGGAGGGTTTGAGACGTGGTTACCTAACACAAGATCCATCGAAGGTGCACGATCCAAATGTCTGCGATCCATACGTCGACACAACCACACGCTAGCCCTCGTTGAAGACGCGTCCTATGATACCCTCTTCGTCACATTTTCCGAATTCTCTCTTTTTTCCTTGGCGAGTGAATTGAAGTAACGATCCTTACCACCTAAATACGATCTTTTGTACTTCCCCATCCTATCTTTTCATTCCAAGTACAATCATTCAATTGTCCTGCTCAAAACCTGTGTCTGGCGCCAACCCAGAGGACCCTGATAGGTGATGGTTTTGAGTTGCATCGCGTCCTTCCCATAGACTGGTGTTCGAGTCTAGGCAAATACTTCCCACGGGTTTACATTCTTACGAAGTGCTCCGGAATCCGGACAACACCACTCTCAGACTCCTCATCGTTTGTACCACCACCTGTTGTGTTTTTAGCGACTTGACCTTGATAGCGACGAGGGTCGCTGCTCACGATGTTCCGTATACCCCTTCTTTTGAGTCTTGCGCTCGCGGCTTCGGCCCACAAGCATCACAATGAGCTCTCAGAGGAGGCGAGGAACGCTCCTGTCGATGCTATCCTCTGGATCCATATCTTCATTCAAGCTGCCGTGTGGGGAATTCTCTTTCCTATAGGCATGGTACTAGGCATCACTCGCAGTCGATGGCACGTCCCACTGCAGGTGCGTGCAACTCCCGATCTTCTATCTTTGCGCGTCGGAATCTCATGCAGAGCGCAGAGCGCAGGGTACTTACTCACCGTAGGCGGGTATATCCTGGGGCACGCTCATAAGGGACGTCAGTTTCTGCCTTCGGCACATGAAACATTCGGCACCATTCTCTTCCTCCCCATCATCGCCCAGCTCGCGCTTGGTATCTACCTCAAACTGCACATCCACGAGCGCACGCTCCGACCTTGGGCCGTTCGCGCGCACGGCGTCGTAGGCAAGGCGTATCCAATATTTGCATGGGTGCAGATGCTGTTTGGTGCGATCGCGTTCGGGGGGTATTGCCGTGGTGATAATCTCGGGCAGTGTTTGGCGCATTATATCATGGTGAGTTGTTGGAGCTTGCCATTGTCAGGGTCGAGACTAATAGGGAGGGTGTTTGTAGGGTGGTGGGTTTATTTCTTATGGGATAATCATGGCCATTTTGTTGCTCGTTGGGGAGATGTGGGTGAGAAGGAGCGGACGCAGTCCCGAGTGGTGGGATTCATGGGTCATTTTGCTTTGGGTAAGTCGATCGCGCTCTGAATATCGCAATGTGCTTATTGCATGCGCTCTTATAGGGTATTGGTGAGCATCTAATGATAGAGTTATATATCTGGCACAACTGACGCGGCATTCTAGTGAATACCTTCACGGAACATAGGGGATTAGTGTGGTCGGTCAAGGACATGCAGCATACGTGGGTATCGATCACTGTTTCGCTGTCAGGCACTGATCCTACTTTTGCTGCAGAATTTTGGGGATATTGTGTGAGTACTTGAATAGATTTATCCGCGTTGAAGCTCATTTTCTTCGTGAACAGGGTGGTGCGGAGGAATCCTGGGCGTCTTCCTCGCTCGCAATAATCAGGTTCGTAGTTTATCGTCTGATGATTTCAATGTGACTGCCTGACCTTCCATGCTCAGCGTACTGTCATTCCTTCCGTAATGTACGCGTCTATCACCTTAGCATGTCCCTCATGGCATTACAATTCTGACACATCCTATCTCGTCTCAGCATCATTCTGACCGGTTTCGCAATGTCCGACCACCAGCAAGCACTGATGATCTCCACGCGCGTCCACGCTATCTTTGGATACACACTGATGCTCGCAGGTCTTACGCGTATCGTTGAGGTATGCTTCATCGCTCCGAAATTCCTGCCGGTAGAGCATGTCGAGGGCGTCGAGGACGACCAAAGCGAGCACACGCTCGCAGATGGGAAGGAGGAAGTTCAGCCCAAGGGAGGGGCATTTAGACATCTGCCGCCTTTCGTGAGTTCTTCGAATAATGATTTTTGTCGGGGAAAATGTGCTGATTAGGACCGACGGGTATCAGCTGCTTGTTGCCGCCGGGTAAGTAATGGGTAACTTAGGGTTGGCGAGGAGAAAAGCTCATGTGTCACCTCGTACATAGTGTGCTCTTCATGTCCGGGACAGACGAGGAACTCAAGTTCGTGAATGACAATGGGATGGACCATGTCACCTACGTGCTCATCATGTACAGGTACGAACCATCTCGTTCTTAACATCTCACCTTTCATTTCCCATGGCTGATATCCCACTTCCGCTCAACAGCATCGCCTTCCTCATATACGCGCACGTCCTCTTCCTCATCAACCTCTACTCGACATCGGGTCGCAACGCCCCGGACGCGAGCGTACGCGTCAAAGACGGAGGCGCGATCGAGCTTGTGAGTCCTGCCGGCAATTGGTATTCGCGGCTGTCAAATGGGCATCCGGGTCGAAGTCAGGCGCGAGGCACTATGGAGGATCCAACGAGCGCGAGTGCGTTGATGCAGACACATGTGATCGGGGACGAGGAGGAGGATGACTAGCGGTGGTTGTCGCATATACATAGGCTGTTAGGCTGTTAAATAAGGTTAGTCTTTCGTTCCTGGGCATCATCGAACGCGTTGACACAGAATTTTTTAGGTGGCCATTGCATGTTTTGCGTCGACAGGGTTTCATTGTACTCGGACTGTGTCACAGACTCAAACTCGCTGGACACATAAAAATTGTCTGTCTAGGGCTCATGTTCCAGAGCCTGTTCACGTAGGGCCGTGATGTCTTTGTGTTTATGTATAATACCTCGTATAATCATTCGAAGCCTCGTCGACAATGACATCTAGAATCTACTATGTACGTGCTGCCACTTTCACCCTTTTTGCTCTTCGGAGCAATCGCGCTGAGGGAAATTGATGCACACAGAAGGGAAAACTGGGATATTTGGTGACATCGACTCAAATTCCCTCTCTTACCGTGCACATCGGTTGGACAACTTCACTGTCGGCTATGTATTTTAGTATAGCTCAGCTACGCGTTTTTTTTAGGGTGGTCGTTCAGGATCATGCATGATATGATAGTGATATGATGCCCTCTCCTCACCCCGGTTTCCCTGCTCAACCTGAATCATATGCTGAAAAGATATCTCGATGTCATGATTTATTGGCATCGGATAGTCAGACCGTAAGTCCCTGTTCGATCTATCGCAGCACGGCAAACCGTGAAAACGGGATCGAATTGGCTGACGACCGGTGAAAATGACCCAGTGTAACTGATGTACATCATATACGGTAGCATACGCAACAGCGCGCTCGGACTTCGGGAGTCGGATCGCTCGACCCACTCCAAAATCCGCAGCGTACATACGGGGAAGGACCTGGAAGTACGGACGGGACAGGTGTCGTTACCGTAGGCAATACCCTCCGAATTTGAATTTGAACGAGTTGGGCCAATTGAAAGATCGCCGGACGGGGAGTTGATGGATGAGCGGTGAGATTGAGAGGTAACGTTATGGACTAACTTATCATCCAGGTACTTATGTACTTTACTGGAACTGCGGCGGGAAGGGAAGGCCGGCGGGCTTGTCGTTGGGATGCGTAACGTCAGTCAGAGACGCCTGCGTACAGCCGGCAGGCGTAAACCTGAGGTTCGAAAGGGGAAATGTTCGATGTGGTTGAGCGCGAACGGCAGCCGTTCTCGATGCGCGAAAGGACTGAAGCTTGAAGTTTACTGCACTGACTGATTGACGGATTCATTGACTGGGACTTGCTCATGTGCGTGAGCGCTCGAACAGTACATACTTCTATCCAACTTCTATCGGATCACTGGGGATCGGAGAATTTGGCGGGAAAAAGTGAGGAGCGGTGGTGCGGTGTGGACGTGGGAGGCCGCTCAACTCTCCGGGCTCGAGCTCGACGCGCAATTGTCGGTTGATGGCATTGCGCGCCGGTCAGGGACGTCGATGATGGATATCGAATAATATTGATGAAATAAAGATGCTGATGGCTCAAGAGTGAACTCAGCGGTTCGACCGTGACGCGTAATGTTTTGGAAGAGGTGTGTTTGCGCAGTTTTTAGAGGTTCGAAGGGTGCGAGGAGGAAGGGACAGAGGAAGCGGAGGTTGGACAAGGCGAGGCGGTGGTTAGGTCTGGCACATACAGTCCGTGCCAAATGTTACGGGTGAGTTAGAAATGAGGGTTGTGAGACAAAGGATGGTCCTACAGTGAGGAAAGAAGTCCCGCGTCGTTCTTGGATCTGCTCATTGCCGTTCCCGCTGTTAGGTAGGCACGACGGACGACCGGATGGCTCACTGCTCGTGCGCGAGGGGACATTCGACCCGACCCTCCGCATAGCTTACGAAAATGGATGTTGGGGCCACACCACGCACGCACCTGGGAGCAACGTCCAACAACGCTCCGGCGAACAAGTCGCGAGACCTTAATTTCGGACTCCTTGTATGATACGTACACGTTCCAGGGGTATGGGAGCGGGTGGGGCGGATCCGAATAAGCATCGAAGTCGGGGATCATGAATATCGAACGAGCAGGCGAGCGCAGACGAAGAGAAAAAAAAGGAGCGGATTGAAGCAAAAGGTGGAGGATGACGCCGCGCTTGAGTCTTTTGAAATTTATTTACTTTCGAATTTCCGAGGCCTTGCAGCCTTTGTCTCTGCTTTCCCTGCCGACGCAGACAGTGACAAGCCCGCACGCGCCGTTTTTGTCTGCACACCGCCGTACTCGGGCGGGTACTTACCATGGAGGGACGTCGTGGAGGCGGTGCTCAGGACGGGATATAGAAGGTATAGAAGGTATTTCTCGATGCATACGGTCGAGGTCTCTGGGAGGGCGAGAGGGGCGTTGGATGTGGAGGCGTATGCGTGGAAGTCGATGGGACTTGGAGGAGCTCCGGGGTGCGTAGTTGCTCAGCGCTTAGCGCTCATTGATCATCCCGGGGGGGGGGGGAGTTCGATCGTTGCGAGCTATGGAGGTAATAGGAAAGATGTACGAACGACTCACTGACTCATGACGCAACCGTCGCAGAACGACGACAAGATCTAGTGCAAAGTTAATATTCAATACTAGGGCTGGCGCGGTCCCGCTCATACATAGCAAGCAATTGCAAGCCTGTCCGGTGTCACTTCAATGACGCACGGCTCACCCTGGGGCCTGTAAGTCCATATCGACAAGACCGCAACGGCAACCCACAGACCATCTAATAGATAGATGATCGGGAGCCGAAGAACCCTCGTTGAGTGGTCGATGCCAGATGGGACGCGATGGGCATAGCGCGACGCTCCGTGCCGTGTCCTGTAGTACGCTAGATAGTATACTTGTCGGAAACTCTCATGCAACATGTATGAGTGGCAATTCTGCTGTGAGTACATATGGCCGGGCTGTAGGTTCGCACTGAGGAGCTATGTACGTCGACGAGCTCTGGATAGATGGTGAATATGAGGAGGTTGCGGTTGGGGACGTACTTGGTGAGTCATGCTATGACTGCTTGGCTGTAGTCTTGTCGACGTCGATGCTGGGCGCTGGGGGCCTTGTGGGGGGGCCATGGGGACGGAGGCGATTAGCATTACTACGACGTCGTCATGTATTCATGACCGTGACCCGTCATGCAGTGTAGTATAGTGCTATAGCTAGGGTTCTAGGTTGTGAGTGTGCGTCGCAAGTTCCTTTATTCGGACCGTGCTGAGGTTGAGTACTTACCCATATGGGACATTGCTCATTGAGGGACATTGGCCACGGGTTGTGTTGGGCATCGGCAGGCTGTGGGGATGGTGTCGTCCAAGTATGTAGGTCAATAACTTGAGACCGGGCCAGACATGTCGAAATGAGTTTGAGTTTGTGTGCACTAGGTAATATATAGTTGAGTCGAGGATCTTGCAGGGTACGGTATATAAAGTTGTAATTAATGTCGGCGTTCCATGTCAACGTTCTTAATTATCATGTCAATAGGACGTGATCTAAGTTCAGTTTAGTATGTGTGCGATTGAACTCGACTTGCGAAATGAACGCTTCAAGATTGATATTGATATTGAATGACGAGTGCAAGCTCTTGAGCCGGGGATACGGGAACGTACAGCGCTCAGTATACATGTGCGGTAATTAACTTGCCAAGGGGGTAGGTTATGTATGTGACCGGGCACAACACGAGATACTTGTAGATTTGTGCATAAGCACGCATCTGGACCTGGACTTGCCTTTATCGTCGAGGGCCAGGCGAGAGCGAGACGACACGCAGATTGATCACCTCTCCTTTGGATCGATGACGATGTAGGAAGTATATTAGTGCATACATGCGAGGGTGGGCGCGTCGACGAGCCGTAGGATAATCGAGGTCGTCGGATACCCGTTGATTCGCGTCTGCGTCTGCGCCGGCGACGGCGGAAAAGCTAATATGTAACACGAGTAATGCGACGTGGGTGAAAGCTTGAGCATGAGCCTGTGCGAGTGAAAGTGGGTTTGACAAGATATTGGTACTTGCACGAGGTTAAGAGGGAGGGAGAACTGAGGGAGAAGGAAGGATAAGCGAGAGGGAGTGGAGGGAAAAGGAAGGAGAGGACCGGCCCAGCCTGGGCCATGTTCACAGTTCGACAACGTTTCTTTGGTTTGACGAATATTATATATCAAGAATTCTGAGTCTGAGCGGTTGATCATGCGTTTCTGGTGCGCGCACAAGGATTGGACGAGTCGACGCCGTCGGTGCTTGACTGATGATTCGCATCGCGGCGTCGGTAAGCCATCCAGCCATGAAGCTCAGGCTGAAGCTTGCGCTGGGAACAATTTTAATAAGTTTGTTTGATGCGTAGGATAACGGTACCGGACAAGGGAACACGCACGGCATTGCAGGCCTCCGTCAGATGGTGAGATTCGAGATCGCGATCGCACAGGGTTGGGTGGGAGATTTAGAGGGCAAGGAAGGCAAGGAAGGCTCTTAGTCGTGCGCGTATATCGCGCGTGTTACTCTACTTTACAGATACTTCGGCTTGCTGTAACTTGATTACAGCATGAGGTATCGTAAACGGGGAAGGCAGAATGACATGAGGCAGCTTTGTGGCGGCGAGAAGGCACGTACGGGGGCTGGAGCTTCGAGCCTTGGAGCCTTGTTGCTTGTTGCAGTGTGGTATTAATGGTCGAGGGTTGGGGGGGAGCCTGAGATGCGGGGGAGCCGGAATGTTGCTAAGACAGACTGGGATGGGGTACAAAGTCACTGATCGTCCGGGAGAGGGAGGTGAACGAGGGACGCCGGCCGGGTGATGTCGTGCATGACTGCCACTGGACGGTCATGCACAACCGGTCAACCGGTCATGCATCTGCATCATGATCAGGGTTCCCTGAACGTGTAAAATAACTCTAAATAAATAAGCTCACAAAAGTCTGGCTGGGCGAGATGCGTGAATACGTCAAGTCGCCTGTGATCTGATAAACTGGCCAAGGGTGCAGAGCTGGAATTTGAAAGGTTGCGTTGGTGAGCGGGACTGGGGAAGGGAATGTGGGTCTCGCGACGGTTGCGCGACGACGACGGCGACGGCGGAGGGCGCTCTGGGTCGGGATGGAACGGGACATGTTGGCGTGTCTGCCACGCGGTGATTGTCTCTCAGCGTGAACCGGGGTCCTTCCACATCTCCAGATCTCTTCTCGCTCACTCTGCCCTCACTCCTGCGAAGACGATACGCACACAAAAAAATACAGAAAAGTCGCGGCGCAAACCCTACACGGGTGCGAGGACCAGTGTTGAAAGGGCGTGAGAGGAGGGATCGCAATAATAGAGGGATGTCGTTGGTTGGGCGCCTTGTGAGGATATATAGGAAATAATAAAATGTGAATGGAAGTAAATCGAATTAACTGGTTTCCTTTCCTCCGTCAGCTTGATGTCCTCTGGCTGGTGATCCCATACCACCACGTTCTCCTCCCCTGCTCCTCCCCTTTCTCCTCCCGCTCGCATGCTCCCTGCCTGTTGACGCTCTCCTCTGTCTTCCTCTTGCTTTTCATCCCTCCTTCCCTTGTCCTCCGTTCGCCATTTCAAATGGACGTTCATCCTCAGTCTTCCTACAACATGTCTCAAGGCGAGCTCCAGTACTCCTCGTCCCAGCAGCAACAGCCACCACAACAGTCTGCTTGGCCCTCCGGTCCTCACCTTCTCCAACCTTCTCAGCCGTTTTCGTCTCCGTCAACTCCGTCCACGTCCCTCGGCGAACAACAGCACTACTCCAACTACTACCAGCACACCTCGTCGCAATCTTCCATGAACGAAGGTATGCTCGACCGCGCCTCCACCCTCTCTCTCAACCTCTCCTCGCTTTCCGTCGCTTCCCCCACCAACCTCTCTCCTATCAACCCATCACCTCACACCTCCACGGCCACCAGCGGCGTCTCTCCCGTCACACCCATCAGTCCCTCTCCAAACCAGACCCTCAATCACAACCCTTTCGGATCCCATCACCCTCAGTTCCCTATCCAAAATCAGTTCTCCTTCACTCCCCCGGACCTGGGCATCCGATACGATGACCAGCACTACGACTTGACCGCCCGTCGTGTCGCACTCAGCAGCCGCTCTTCCTCTTCTTCCGACAAGTCTGTCCCCAGGAAACGGAGCTTCACTGCTGGCACATCCCTCTCCACAAACGTGGAAGAAGGCATGTACGATACCTCCACCGGCATGGACCTCAGCACCCCCGCTTCGTACGATGAGGTAGAAATGGGTTATCCTTCCTTGGATCACGGCGGCAGCCCCATCGACGGTGGCTCGAGCAGTGGCGAGCAGGATGACCAACTCAAGCCGCTGGACAGCCAGCGGCCTTCTTCGTCCTCTCAATCCCACGGGATGCAGGCCGGCGGTATGAACATCATCGGCAAACCCCTCGGGACGAACAATTTCGTCACGAAATTGTATCAGTGAGTCGATCCGCGCAGCCTTTACTTTTGTCTGGCGTTCAACGATGGACCGGCAACGCGCCGTAGGATGATCAACGATCCAAAATCTGCGCATTTCATAGCGTGGACAGAGCTCGGTACCAGGTCAGTGCCATCCCCCTGCCTCGTGCCCTCACACGCGCCAACGAGATCTGTTCAGTTTCGTCGTCTCCAACGTGGGCGAGTTCAGCCGGAGCATTCTAGGCTCCCACTTCAAGCACAACAACGTACGTCCATTCCGTCAACCCGTGGCGCTCGTGTCATGAACACGAAACACTGATCCACGATCGCTGGCAGTTTTCAAGTTTTGTGCGGCAACTCAACATGTATGGATTCCATAAGATCAATCGAGTGAGCACACCCCCTCACCCCCGCGGAAACGCTCTGACTCGTGATCTTGCCGTCATGCAGACGCCGCGCGCGCAACGCACCTCGACCGACGCGCAGACGTGGGAGTTTTCACACCACAAGTTCCTCCGTGGACGTCCAGATCTGCTTGAGGAGATCAAACGCAAGGCGCTCGAGCCCGATCCGTCCATCAAGCACCGTGTTGAGCTCCCCGGTGAGGTCGCCGCGCAGCTCGCACAGATGCGCGACGAGAACCGGCGCGTCGTCAATACCCTTACTGCCGAAAGGGCAAAGTTTGAGCGCCTGGCGCTTATCACAAAAACACTCTATGATGTGGTCGCAAAAAGTTTTCCAGGGGGAGGTAGGTCTTTTTTCCCGTCGTTTGACCCTTTTTTTCACCCTCGGACCCTCTGTCTTGTGTCCTATGACGCGACGCGACACGCCGTCGCACCCCGTTTTCCTCGCGACTTCTGTCGTCTTCTTATTTCCCGTTGGTTGACGTCATCCACACCCAAATTAACTTCTCGCCATTCTTTCACAGTGCCTGTGCCCTTCCCCGCAGACCTCATCGAGTCCAGCGATAGCCCAAACATCTACATCACTTCTCCCACAATGACGGTCCCCTCTCACGCGTTCCCTCCCCCCTCGATGCAATCGCTCTCCAACCCTTCCCTGCATTCCCTAAGCCCAGGCTCGAGCCCGACCGCTCCAGACTTCCCCGCGCACGTGCACTCGCACACGCACCCCCACTCGCACTCCCACACGCCGCACACGCTCTCGCGCCAACACTCGTTCCAGCACCCATACGA
>SGPL01000667.1:0-16215 GCA_004802705.1 Bondarzewia mesenterica
AGCCCTTTTCGGCACACTCATTGGTCTTGAAGGGCGGGCATCACCGACAAGAGCATGAGTAGGCCATGCGTTCAACAGTCCCTCTTTCTCTCTAGCGACACCACCACTGTGATTACCCTTGTTCAATTGAAGATGCCTGCCACTAAGTCCATCTCTGCCAAGCCATTGGATCGTCCTCACCGCCGTCCTCACCGCCCTTTTCCCGATCCTTACACCGCTTCTAGACGAGCAAACACCACTGAGCCGACTTGCTTTTCTATGTTCTGTTTCCGGCGTCCCACCAAGCAATGTGCACTAGATATGTGTCGTAAACACTGTCTGAGTCTGGGACCCGGTGTTTGTACTGTGAAAGGTCATCGCCAGCAAGAGCCTGTTCTTTCATCGTCGTCTCCCAGCAACAGTCAATCCATCACGACCACTTCCTCAGCTGCATCTCTATCATCCACTCCATCGTAGGCCATCTATTCCTTGGAACAAGTCATGGCCGTCCCATGTCCAACTGACTCTTGTCGTTCCACCCCATCACTTCCTTGGCCTTCGCTCTCAACTATCACATCTATACCTCCTTCGACCACACTATCTTCCCTTTCGTCCAGTCCGCCTTTGACCTGCTCAGCCAGTAGGATTTGTAGATTTGGCTCTTGTTGACAATCAATATTACCATGAGAATGTATAGTTGCATTATCATCAGACTACAGACAAGGGTTACAAAACGATATAAGAAAAGAAAGGCCTCCGCCATCTATCTACTGCTTCTTCTTCTCCCGCTTCCGTTCCCATGGCTGTCTCAAGGGTTGCGTAAATGCAAAGGTTGACCAGTAGCCTTGTGGTGTGCGCCCAGCATTTATGGCAGCTTGACGAGCAGGTTCAGAAGCGTAGTTCCATCGCTTCCTGTTATCGTAATATGTGGAACTGACGAACGTGCTGCCAAAGACTATTTCAAACCGGGCCTTCTGTTTCTTGATCGTTGCCGCAAGAGCATCCATGCGTTCAAAGCCATCAACTATATCAACAACATATATGAACGGCGGTGGCCATATAGATGAACACGGTGGTGGACTGATAGCTTGGAACGACTCGCAAAGTGCGTCGGTAGAGTCGACAGGAGGCGCCGATGTGATGGTTTCGGTAACACAGATTTCGGGTGATGGCATAGGAGAGAATGGTAAAATAGATGGTGATGAGGCAGCTGAGATAGATGGCGATACGGCACCTGATGAGGATAATGGTGAAAGAAGAGAATCTGTAGAATAGTCCTTCGAGCGGCTGCTTTGCTTCAAAGCTAAGCGTACAGCAGCCCGCTCTTGATGGATATTAAAACGAATGTGAGGGTCCTTCGAGTGTACTGTTGAATCATTAAACAAGCGATCTGCATCACGACAAATAGAAACACCACGCCGTCGAACATAGACGTGATCATCTGTATGAAGCTCGATGGTATGTGTTGGCAAGATCTGCATCCAGCGGCATAGACGGAGGTTGTACAGCTCAAAACATGTCGGAGGAACAAAAGACTCGTCGCCATCAGCTGAAAGAATTGAAGGAAGCTCTGTGAAAGACCAGTAGCGCCAGAGATTTTTAGGAACTTGCACATATCGTGTTGTAGCCTCAGATGTGTCCTAGGAAAAAAAAATCAATAAAAACAATGATGCAATCATATGTAAACCTACATACTGAGTCCCAATACACTAATATAAACCGCTGTGTCAAGAGACGCTGATGTTCTTGACGGTAAACAGCATCTGTATCTTGCTGGCTAAGATATACACTGCGCTCCTCTCGTGTCCAAGCCTCTGACATCTGTGTTGTGTATGCAGGTCGCTTTGATGGTCCAGCTTCAGGCAGAGGCNATGTAGCANGACGTTTGCCCTGATATGCTGATGCGTCACCAACGGATGGTAATGGAGATGTTGCGCGGCACTCCTCGAGTGCAGTGGCTGATGGGATGCTGAGATCACAGTCATCCACATAAGTGGGTTGCACGCTATCTGTTAAATCATTGAATATAACGGGAGTATAATCNCGATGCGCAAGTTGCTCAGACGGGATATCCGCATTAAAAATCCCTAAAACAAATGTTGAATAACAGTGCGTGTATGTGATCAGAAAGCGAAACACATACCAAGACCAATGTCTTGAGATTGATCGGCCTTGTTGTCCTGTGTAGGATCCTCAAACGTGAATAAAAATTGACTGTTCGACAATGGCTGTAGAGGCAACTTGGCTAGCAGTGGCGAACATGTTAGATCAATGGGAGTCTGCAATGATGGAGGTAGCCCAGTGCGTATAGCCAGTTCATTGTAGGGGGCCCGTGAAGTTGTTGACGATCCTGCTGTATGCATAGCTGCAAGGCCTGATCGATCCAAGTGCCCGCCAGCATAAGAGCAACCACCATTGCTCTCACAATGCACCTTGCACATCGAGCGGCTACAGCCAGCTGCCACTCTGGTGCTCGTGCATGAAGGGAAGGCACATGGGTTTCGCTTCCAGTTCTGCAGTCCAGCGACAGCGGGCAGCTGAGAGGAGGCCTGTGATGCCGGTAAATGATGTGACGGTGTTGCAGATAGAATAGGCTGCGTGGGTGATGGCAATGTGGTGGTTTGTGTACGAGGCACTCGCTGATCTTTGTGATATGAGCGAGACGAGCGGGATGAGTGAGACGAGCGAGACAATGACAGATCACCAGGAAGAGAGGTAGATGCAGTGAGTGCAGTCCCAGGCTCAACATCAAGGTAGTGCGTGAAATTGCAAGTGAAGCACCGTATGTAAACATATCCGTCCTTTCCTCGCAGAGGCTTCAAGTACTGGAAGCATTTCGGGCAGTGGTTCTTCTTGTGTATATCAAAGGGGGAGGTCATGGTGCTCCAGACCCTAGCGAACTGGCAGGGCAGAAAAGTAGAACTGTTGAATGGGCTCGTAGTGAGAGGAACGGGTAGCGCGGGGCTCGCAGCGAGAGAAACGCGAGGCTCGTGGGGAGACGAACGGATAGCGCGAACGGTGGAGAGAACGAAGGTTTGACGGGCGTCTTGCCGTCAAAACTCCGACGGGATGCCGACATTGGGTGCCGCCGGCACTCCCGGACACTCTCCCGGAGTCCGAAGCCGGAGTTTCCAATAGTGAAATATTCTGGCTGCATAGAAAGAATTTACATCAGATTCTAATGCCTTTTTAGGCTGACAATGGACATATCACCACGTGACGAAAACGCGTTCCCTTTGTTCTGATTCAGTGATTGATTCAATTTGTTCTTGTCGTTTGGGCCCTGGCAAACGTCGCTTTTCTTGTACTCTATGTACTCAGATTCAAAACTCAGATCTCTATCACCTTAACACCTCGATATCCTTCATCCTCGTCTACACGACGTCAAGACGTTCAACCGTCGACGCGTCGACGTTTGAAATTTGAACGCTGAACCCCGTGTTGGAACTTAGAAGGGTTCAAGCTTCAAGTACGTCGGAATCTGTATGCACAGGACTCAATCGTTCTTCCTGCACGAAGCTGATGGTTCAGTTTTGTTCAGACTATCCTTTCTTTGATATAGTAACAAACTCAAGGTCACCGCACACGAAACATCTTTTTAAGAGTGCCTATGAATATTAACGAGAATGATGACGGAAGTGACTATGATATCCTTCCTGAAGTCGGTCGGAAAAAACAGCATATTTCTGACTCGGACGATGAATCGTGAGTCATCGTGTCACGAGGCCTGTTGAAAATTCTGTCGATCTGGTCTTTGAATTTAGGAGTACTGAGAAAGCGCCGTCGAGGGTGAGTGCATCGTCTATCGCATACAAAGTTCGCACTCAATTCTTGATCCATAGCGCATAACAATGTCCCCTGTTGACTCTGAGTACGATAGCATGCCGGCTCCTCGAAGGTTTTCTGCTACTACTTCGAATCCCGATCCTTTAGATGTGACTCGTTCCGACGCGAATCCCCCGGATGCCGCTCCCTCGAATTCCACCCTTGGAGTTTCGCCTTCTCAAAGTCGTGCATCTTCAAACAGTGCACCTTCTACTTTGTCTCCCTCGATCTCTATTCCTGTCGAAAACCCATTCCTTAGAAACCCATCTTCCTGGAAACTCCCCAGCACATCAGCTTTTAGCGTATACGCCAATCAGCCGCCCACTCTTCTTACTGTAGCGGCACCCGCGCCTGCACCCGCGCTTGTGGCGCCTGCGCCTGCGACAGCCGTAGAGCCTGTGCCATCAAAAACTGAGACGCAGGAGATGATGCCGGAAAAGGCGATAACAGGGAAAAAGAAGGAGAGAAAAGAAAAGGAAAATAGGAGGTGGCGCGTGCAAGGATACGTGAACCAACCCGAGCTGAGCGCTCAGAATGGAGGTACGGTCAGAGGCCTGAAGGGTCCAGGTCCGTACAATTCTCTCTATAGGGCCCATACGAAATCTCCAGCACCTCTTGTTCCCTCTTCAATCGTCAAAGCTGCAACTAAGGGGAAGAAATCAACCAGCGTAATTCGCCAATCTCTGCCGTCTTCTCATGCGCATTCTGTACATTCTGAAGCTAATCGTTCCGCTTCAACCGCCACGATGCCGCCATCGTCCGCTGTGCCACCGCTGCCAGTGCCGCCCCCGAACACAAGTATACATGAGGAGCCACAGTTTGATTCATACCCGAGCACGGACTACGGAGAGACAAGACATCACAATCATCCATCAGTACCGATGCCCACACCTCCAAGCAGCAGTTCTCGCGCGGCCTCATTACACACTATAACCCTCGACTTTTCACTGCATGAGCAGAAGGCTGATGCCAACAGGACAGCCGGTCGAGGGCCAGAATATGACGGCCAGACCGCCAGACAATCTGTAGGAAGGGATATTACAGACTATCAATACGATCATCAGTCTTTGCGATCCACCCCGGCACCAACGCCGGCCTCTCGCTCCGCTTCTCCGCCTGCGCCGTATCAAGCACCACCGTCCCCTTCCCCGTCAGCACGCCCGTACTCACCTTCCCGTTTGCGGTACTCCGCGTCCGCGACGACTCCTGCGCCTAAACTGCGCATGGTGACATTACTCATTGATGATCGCCGCAGTGGGTTTGATGAACTGGCAGAGATCTCAGTGCCACTGAAGCCCGCGAATGATTTCGAAGGCGGATATTGGGCGGATGCGGGGGAAGTCTGCGAGCAATTGCAAAGTGGGCCTTCAAGAATAGATGGTATGCCACAAAGTAATTTTGTCAATACTTGACTGAATTGTATTCTTCCCTAGGGCCCGCAAAGGTGTATGCGATGCGTGGAAAATACCGGCAAACTCTCATGCGTGTCTCAGCTAATAATGTCGAAACGACCAAGTCGGCAAACTTGAGGGTAGCAAAAGATAAATCTTTGTCGATCTTTGTGGAGGGCGTAAGTATCTTCATTCTTTCCTCTGAGAGGAAGCACAGCCTAAGTTCACTTTGTGTCGGACAGCTAGCGTCAGCCCGAGCCTGGACTGGCTACGATAACCCTGGCTGCCTACCTTCTCACCCGCCACAAATCATGCCGATCACTAACACGGACGTAGAGATGAACTCACCGTCGCCCACCTATGTATCCCCGTCTCAGCCCTCTCAGCCGCTCACCCCGTTCTCATTGTCAAGTCACAGTATGCAGGGTAGCCCCCGACGAAGTATGAGCCGCACGAGCAGTAAGCGCAAGCGAGCATCGTCCAGGGACTCCAGACTGTCCTATGAAATTCCAGCACGGTCGCCGGCATATCCTCGGTGCCCACCATCTCATGTGTATCGGAGTTCGGAGAGCGAGCGCAAGGATCGGCACTCGCACGACGACAATGAGGTGGTGGAGGTTAAATCTGGTCTTTCGAATCCTCTGCCGAAGAAATCAAGGCGAGATGCTGGCGATGGTATCTCTGTTGATGCTCCAAGACTGGAAAGAAGACCGAGGCATGTCCAGGCAGCGCATGAACCAGTTGATGAGCACGCGTACAGGGTGCGGGATAAGTACCAATACAACGAGCCTTCACCAGCTGTTGCTGCATCTTCCATTGAAGTCTCCCCGCAAAGGGACAATGTCGATTCGAGTTCTAGGGTTAGGCATGCGTCGAAGAATGCGTCCACAACGATCGCAAATTACATGCGGTCGGTGATCAAGTATCAGCATGGCTGGCTTATGTACACTGATAGGAGGGCTCGAACGCTAAGTCACGAACACGCGGTGAAGCAATGTTGGTTTGTGCAAGACATGATGCACAAGTTCGTTGGTTCGTGGACGCCCAAGGAGTTGGGGGAGTACCAGGGACGTACGATTGAGCCTGTTCGTACAATCTCCGGTTTTCTTCCATCAGCCATAATGCTAATATACGATTGTAGGAGCATGTGGCTGCTGCTTTGGAAGTCTCGCTGGCCTGGTACAATGAGTGCAGGCAGATCCTCTCCTTACTCGTCAAATTCGGCGTGGGAGGCAATCTGTACGAAGACGACCGTGTTGTCGCCATTGCGATGGACAAAACGCTTAAAGTTTCGCCTGGTGAATTACCAACAGAATTGTTAAATCTACTGCGGGCCGTGGAGGCTGACTGGATCGCAAACACTGCTCAATGAAGCTACTTACGATCTCCTCTTCACATTAAATTTGGGCTGGGTCCAAATATAGGTAATTCGATCGAACTCTGATTATCTGGCCGCTCATTGTTCTATGTCCTCACTCATTGTTAGCCATGATTTATCACCCTATGCGTTCTCGACGATACATATGACAGAATTACATCGTCGCTTCATGCGATTGCGCGCGCACAAAGTTTGCATCTTCAAAGTCCCATTCAGACTTGCAGAATCTGCGTACTGGTTCCGGTGAGGCCTCGGAGGTTGTATGCTTCGTCCTTTATTTAAGTAACACCTAATGATACTGCATCCTGTTTTGGTGCTGGCCCGGGTCACGAAGACTGGTCATCTGTGCTGTTATCTCGAATCCAATTCTCACCGAAAAGCCGTAATTAGTTGATATAAGAAGGATGTTTGGAAGCCTTTTGAGGGCTCATTCGCCGTCGGTCTCATCCGTCCTATACATCCACCAAGGAATTTAGTGAAAGGTGACCACTATGGATCGTTGTCTGACTCCTGAACAGCGAGAGCAGTTCCTCGCTCATGGATGGATTCGCATCGAGGGTGGGGTCCCCAAAGAGAACATAGAGCGCTTTCTGGAGAACGTGTGGGTACGATTGGGGTATGATCCCGATGAAAAGTCGACATGGCTGAAAGAGAAGGTGAGTACATGCGCATGAGACAAAACGTACAGGCTCCGCTCATCGAGCGTGCATGAGATCCATATGCCCAGACATCGCGAGATCGCGACGCCCGAGTTCATGCCAAAAGCTTGGGGGGCAATCTGTGCGTATCTGGCGATCCTGGCTTTTCATTTCTGCGAAAAGATTAACTGGTACTTGAGCAAATAGGCGAGCTTTTGGGAGGAGAACAACGCATCGATCGCACACTTTTTGAGAGCTGTGGTGATAGCCTCATCGTCAATCTAGGCAGCAAGGAATGGGAGAGTGTGAGCGTTCCGTATTGTGGTCTCATAGGCACCCGGCTTACCTCAAGAGGGGACGAATTTGGAACAGCGCGAGATCCTGCCCAAGGACTTAGGAAACTGGCATATGTGAATTTATCAAAGCATCTCGATGACATGAAAATGCTGATTGCAGTGGACGGCAGTGACGGAGATTGGTGAGTCAAGTCAGTGATCAACACCAAATGTTCTTTACCTGATCTTGAATCAGGTTCACCCACTTTCTAGACTCGGGCGAGCAAGCTCTTGAGATTCTCATTCTATACAACGACATTCTCCCCAGAGCTGGCGCAACATGGATCGCTCCTGACGGTATCAAGAATACTGTTCGATTGTGGGCTGTAAAGGTTCTGTATGACAGAGGGGACGACTTACCACTATCATCATAGCCTGTATGATCACCCTGAAGGCACCAGCGAATTCTCGCAAGACCCTGACGGAAGCCGCAGCATTTGCTCCATCCAGACATGCAACGACTTTGTGGAGGTCTGTCTAATGCCTCGCTGTATCGCATATTCAGCCTAGCTTACTTTGAAAAAAAACTCATAAAGCTTACTGGGAAAGCAGGCGATGTGATCCTGATGCATCCCTTCATGCCCCACTCAGCATCCAAGAATCATTTGCGCATTCCTCGTTTCATCACAAACCCATCGGTGACCCTGAAAGCGCCATTTAATCTGAATAGAGAGAATCCAGCAGATTATGTGCGCGTAGTCTCCTTTTTCGGATGTCTATGTCGTTTTGACGCTCTGTCAGTCGCTCGTGGAGCAGAAGATCCTTAACACCCTCGGCGTCACCTCCTTGCCAAGCTGGAAGATAACTGGAGAGCGGAGGCGCTTCACGCCTCGCACACGCGCGGGCAAAGATGCGTTGATCGTGGAGGAGGTAGAAAGGCTCAAGGCGCATGCAATGAAAACAGGTGGCACAGTGGAGAGCATGCATCTGAACGGTCCCGTTCAGTACCAAGTCATCGTTGGCTGAATCATGTGTCGGAAGAAGAATTGTTGAAGAGAGGAAGTCAAACTCGGGAGTGTCACAAAGATAGAATCTGTATGGTGCAATTGAGTTGGAATTGGGGATTACATAGGAGCGATGCCGAGAGATGACCGCAATCGTTCGAAGGCAACAAAGCTCAAGATCGTGTGAGTACCAAGCTGATAGACTGGAGTTAGCTCCAAGTTGTCGTAGTCACAGTGAAATTGCAACCTACTCTAGCCCAGCACATCCCAAACCCCTTGAAAAATGCCATAGGGCCTTCTTTCGTCACAATCTTCTTGATGCAGTCGGAGACGCTTCTATATTGGCGTCCATTGTCATTCATCACACGCACCTTGACAACGTCTATGTATGATAAAGAGAACCCATCATCATCAAGTTGATGCCGGCAAAATCGACAACTTACCGACAGGATTAGATGTGACTGAGCAGATGAACCCAGCGAACATGCTAGCCGTGAAATGAAGCGGGAATCCCTCATTCATTATGCCACGCTGCTTTAACGTCTGCTTGATCTGATCATATGAACATATTTGTGATACGGAAAGCACAATTCCTCGGGCTGTTGTTGCATCCACGCCGCGATACAGTGCGCGGATGCCTCCGAGGGAAGAAGCGCCCGACCGTGCACCTTCATGCCATATCGTCGAAAATGCATGTCTTGTGTTGTTGTAAGGGCTTCCATCGGGATAGTATGCCTGCATGCGCACTGGAAATTTTCAACCTTTCTCTTAATGCACAAAGTCAGATAACCAAATTTTAATCGTACCTTTCACCAGATCTGTTGGGTTGGCGACAGCCCTGAGAGATGCGATTTTCGCATGAATGAGATCGTACATGCAGTCGATAGATTCGGCTTACGAGCCCAAGGTTGCCGCAACAGTTGCAGCTAACACCTTCAATGTGAAAGCGTCACTCGATATGGATCCCGATGCAGCGTGGTATAATCTGAAGATATAAAGTGCACCAAAAGTGAACGAAAGATCCTTACAAAAATATTGACGGACGAACTTACGAGGTCTTAAAGTAATCGTAAGTACCCATCCGTATGCCGGAGTAGACAATCTCGCGCAGCATGCTTGCAGTCAGGCCCTTCATGAGACTCATAACACCCTCGGAGCGCGCCATCTGGACGCCTACGGCCCAAAAGGTATGAGTCCCCGATCCGGGAGCTGTGCCACAATGTAAGAGAAATTCTGTTTGTGCGGTGAAAGTCCGTACCATGAGTCCTTAATTGTTGTCGAACCTATAAAGGTATGTGGTACATGAGGATCGCGCTACGATGTGGTAGCTTACTTTGATACTGAAGACGCTGTCGTCAATGAGAAGGTTCGCATCTTCGAATGAGAAGAACTAACATGTCCAGTGGATTGCTGACGGCCGACGCGAACATGTCTGCGAGACTCGAACAAATCAGGTCAAACACAGTGGAAGATAGGATCATTCCACTTACTGCTTATCGCTGCGGAGGCGAATATAAGACCATTCTGCGAAGTCGTACTTCTCACATTGCTCGTGAGATCATTCTCCTCCGAGATGGGTATACTGTCCTTGAGCGGCATTTCTGGAACGGCGGGCAGGACAAAAGATCAAAGAAAGCTCGGGTCAACAACCATTGGCTATCAGTCACACTGATGAGCCAGGTCGAACGTTGGGGTTGGAACGCTTTGGAACGTCGATGCTGGTCAGCTGAGCTCTTAGCTTGACCGACCCGTGTATAAACATTGCGTGTCTCATGGGGTGATCCGGCATTGGTATTACCGAACAGAAAACCTGTGTGATATTACTTAAATGTGCCAAAAAGGACCTAAAAGAATTAGCACACGCTACGTGCTGATCCGTGCGCCAGCTGGTTAAGGATAAGAGGATCTCATCCAGAGGCCGGCGGGAGAAGATATGACTCATGAACTCGTTCGACGGAGTGAGCCGAAGCCTGCCGAAGCTGACAAATCAGCATTTATCGAATGATATCGCCGACTCGGAAATTGTCGCTCTCGACGTCGACATTCCTTCTCCTAGAACCTGCATAGCTCTTTGAAGCAGAATTGAATTCTTTCGCGTATCCAATGCGTACGATTCCTTTTCGATTTGTTTGATTTTCCACCGAGTATCTGACAAGTGATGCCAACTCACAACTGCTCAGCGGAATTGGCGTCACGTTCGTCTGAAATCGATGCCGTTTCGATTGACGGTGAGAACATAGATGTGTATCGGATATCATTAATCATTGCTGGCTCATCTAAACTGACAAAATTCCACGAGAGTACTGACTGGATCATCTTCACTGT
The DNA here is from genome assembly GCA_004802705.1 of Bondarzewia mesenterica. Lineage (NCBI taxonomy): Eukaryota > Fungi > Basidiomycota > Agaricomycetes > Russulales > Bondarzewiaceae > Bondarzewia > Bondarzewia mesenterica. The sequence continues at coordinate 10,816 of SGPL01000667.1, forward strand.
CCACCATAATCTACCCGTGAACGATCTTCGCAGGCTTTTGATGTTTCAACTATCCAGAGCGCTCATAATCCGCTCTTGGTGGAATCCCCTTCGAGTGCAGAGGCGACAGCACGAACGCTTCGATTCCTGCATGGTCGCTGAGTCTGGCTGGGTCTCCACGGGCCAGAATATCGCGCGGACAGTCAGTATTGGATGGCCTGACGACTGCCTCCCCGTCCCTTGAGGTGATTGAGCTCTTGCGCCATACTCCACATCTTGTCTTCCAGCTGTGCGACTTGCTGCTTGAGGCATTCTTCCCGCTCCAAAGAGGCCCTGAAAGCCCCGATCAGCTGGCCATTGGCGATTTTCCCGTCCTGGGAGACCCGCCTGCGGGAAACGATGGGAGTCGCCGGCTTGATCTCGTATCGCTTGCCAGCCCTGGACTCGAGCTCATTTTCCAACGTCGTCGTCGTGACCAATATCGATTCCCAGATGTTCTCCTCCATCTCCTTCACCTCTTCTTTCAGGCGCTTTTGCGTGGCCTTCTCCAGCTCCCTCACCTCTTCTTCCACGCGCTTTTGCGCGACCTTCTCCAGCTCTGTTGACATCTTCCGCGCCTCGTCTCCCACGCGCTTTTGCGAGGCCTTTTCCACTTCTTTTGACATCATCAGTATCCTATTGACGACGCCCTCGCTGAACCTTTCGATGACCGACTTCTTGAGACCGGGATTCGAAGACGTGAGTTTCTCGGTGTCGCTCTTCAGCGTTTGGAACAGAGCTTGAAACCCATTGTCGAACTCCTGATGGATGATTTTGGGGACGTTGTGGACCAGCGAACTGTTGCCGTCCGAGCTGTTCCTCCGCATCGCCTGAGAACTCGGGGGAATACTTTGGCCGTTCCCGTTTCGTCGTTCCATCGCGCCGGTCGTCATCTGAGGTGCGGGTATCGGAGAACGGAGAATGGCGTTCATGGTAAGCGGGAGAGATGGTGAGTTCTCGAAGTGTTGTGTGCGGATGGGTTTTCGGCTCGAGAGTTTGTGCAGGACAGAGTTGAAGCGTCCAGGGGGGTATTTATCATATCCTCAAACAATGGACTGCACAGGCCTCTAGGCATACATTGACTCGTGCACTTTGTCAAGTGTGGCATCGACTTCATATGAGGCTTACGATCAGCAACTGCTGTGGACGGATTCTGGCCACCACACGCTGCACCAAAGCGCGTTCCGAATAAAAAAATATTATTCTTAGTGAGTACACAGAATCTATGTAAGCTAGTCCCCAAATCACCGCCTGTCCATGCTCCTCATGATCTCATTCAGACATCTGACAACAACTCCGCATCCTTGCCACACCATTGCCTTGTCCCCGGCCACAACGGCACCCAACGCCGATTCGAAGAGATCGGGCCTCCACCGCAGTAGGGCATCTTGAATTCGCTGGGCTGGCGACGCCCCCTCCGAATGTGCAGGCGACAGAAGGAACGACGCGATCCTGGATGCGGTGATATCGGAAAGCGCCCTTGGTGACTTTGCCATAGGCCACACCATTGTTTCAAAGGTGAGAGGTCTCCGCCCGATCGTCCTCCAACCCTCCTCGTATACTCGCCACGCGTCCCTCATCGCCCTCTTTTCGATCAATCTCCGTTCTGCCTTTTCCCATTCTCTTTGCTGCCTCTCCCGTTCTGCGCGCGCTCTCCTGTGGCCCTCTGCACGCGCTCTCCGCTCCCTCTCTTCCCCCGCTCTCCACTCCCTCCGCACTTCGTCATCCCTCTCTCGTGACCGGACGTCTCTCCTCCCATGTGCACGAATTCCCTGTTCCCCCCTCGCCCGCCTTCGTCTCTCCACCTCCTCCGCCTCCCACCGCTTCCTCTCCGCCTCGGCCACGTCTTTCCTCCTTCCCGCTCCTCGCGCACAGTCCTCTACCCACTGAACTCTCGATTCGAGCGCGCGCGTCCGACTTTCCTGCGCCATCGCGGAATGCCGCGTCGCCTGATCCCGCTTGTCCATCTCGCGCAGCACCCACCTCTTCATCTCGCGCGAGAGCGTCGCGATCTTGGCGTCCACGACACGCTCGGGCGGTGCGGTTGGATATGCGTGTTTGGGTGCGCGCTCGCGCTCGTGCTCGCGCCGACCGTCTGTGGCGAAACGAATGTGTCGCCTGTCGTCTCTGGGATGTGGCATCGTTCGCTCGAGTTTGGGGAGACCGCGGAAGTATTAAACCGTCACGTGCGGTGGTCCGGAAGAGAATACGACTAGGCGGTGTGATGATGGGGCTGCATGCATCCTCGTCGATCGGCGCTTTATAGATGTGGCTTTTTGTACGACGTTGAGTGGCTCACTTGAAATCCGCGTCTGCCACGAATGGTTTGCGGAAATGGGAGGTGGCGGTTGGGATGTGGGTGGCACGGACGGGACGCGTGTTCGGTGCGATAGAGTCGGCACCGTGCGAGCGTCTGTTTTTGGTTTGGTTTTGGGTGAGCGCTGGGCGCTTTGGCCTTGGGTTCCCTACCCCTGTGGTCCCTGTTCTTTGTGCGAGCAGCAAGCCGCTTTCGGAACCGCGACGCCACCTTTTTTTTTTAAATTGCTTACTTACTTTAGGTCGGTGGGCCACTTGGCGTCGAACGGCGGACGTGGTACGGCGCCCGCTGCGGCCTGCCTTCACCAGCTGTTGCTGCATCTTCCGTTGAAGTCTCCCCGAAAAGGGACAATATCGATTCGCATTCAAGGGTTAGGCATGCGTCGAAGAATGCGTCCACAACGATCGCGAATTACATGCGGTCGGTGATCAAGTATCAGTTGTACACTGATAGGAGGGCTCGAACGCCAAGTCACGAACACGCGGTGAAGCAATGTCGGTTTGTGCAAGACACGATGCACAAGTTTGTTGGTTCGTGGATGCCCAAGGAGTTGGGGGAGTACCAGGGACGTACGATTGAGCCTGTTCGTACGATCGTCATTTGTCTTCCATCAGCCATATCGGAGATGCCGTGAAGTGGTTGGAGCAAGGATGGAGGATTGTCCCATTACTGGTATCAGGGTCAGCGAGCAGCTGAACAAGCCTCAACCACCACAGGATGGATCTCCACAAGCAGAAACACTCGTTCAGCGGCAAATAGACACTATAGACTAATGTACAAAAATCGACAAAGTAATGCTCAAGTAACCATCGTCATCATTGTCATCACCGCTATCATCAGGTTTGCAGGTGCTCGCATGCCTCCATGATCTGCCCCACCAATGCTCGCAGCCGCTGCTCTCCATCGGCTTCAAGGACATCACAGTCCCACTGCTCCTTCGGCATAACATTGGTTATGAGATCAGGATCATTGAGGATGTGTTGAGGACTCATACACCTCTGCGCTGTTTCATGCTCATAGAAACAGAGCTTGGTCCCTATTGCACTGATGCCATAGAGGACAGGGAGGATGGCATCCCCTAAGAAAAGGAAGCCAACAGTAAGATCACGAGTGCAGTCTGCAATGATGCCACACACCTGACATATCCATCAAGCGGTGGTGAATCTGCCTGTCAGCAGGCCCCGGGAAGCTCCTATATATGTTCCCCCGGAAAATAGCATATTTTATGGCCAAAAAGGCCCATTTTCTTCCCGGTTTTTAGCATATTTCAGGCCTAAAATGACTGATCCTTCCCAGTTTTTAGCATATTTGAGATGCATCTGACCGTGGTCCAATTTTTCCTGGTGTTGGGTTTGCGTGAATGCTGGTCATGGATTCATTTTCACCTTCTTGCCTTTTTTCACACAAGACTGAGCTTGTTTTGGCACGATGGGTGTTAAAAAAGTGTTGAAAGCGACGGAATAAGGACGTTTTTTTTTCCTGTGACAAAACGTGACAAACCGTGACTTTGTGACAACCCTTCCCCGCTATAACATATCTGAGGCTCGAAACATAGCATATTTGAGGCCTAAAATTGGGGGTCGCGATGGGGGAACATATATAGGAGCTTCCCGGGGCCTCTGTCAGCTGCCTCTCGCATTGAAGCATAAGCCAAGTGCTGGGGTGGCTTGACTTGTAGGACAAGCACAGGGTGCTATAGAGGGTGACTTCAAATGAGATGAAGAGGTCTTCGCCGCCATCGACATCACCTGGTAGGAAGTTGAATGAGACAATGAAATCACTGTCCAGAGGGAATAGAGTAGAGAGAAGTTTGTTGTAGGGGCCATAGTAGGGGTTCTTAAGAAATGGGTCATGGCCTGCTCGTTCGGCAGTGGTGAAAGCTCTGGTGATCTTGGAAGGCCAGGGCATGGTGATGGTTGGGAATAAGGAGCATGGACTGGCTTGTCCCCCATTGAAATACTTATCGACATCCGTAGATCTGCTCCTGAGCCCCTTTGTGTGTACTTTGCGTGGTGCACTCCATGGCCACGAGTTTGTTGGATGGGATTCGTGTGGTTGTCGACTGTCCTATAGAGGGGGGACGAGACGTGTACGGGTTTATGCGAGGCAGTCGGCGGGTGACCGGATGGCTTTGACGGTCGGCGTTGTTTGCACATGTACAGTATCATGCACGGTCGAGGATTCGACATTATTCCGATCTTGTCAAGCATCAATGCATCAGGCTTTCAAGTTCAGTGCTGTCCCACGATTCGGAAGAGGCGGATCGCGGATTGGGATGATGTACTTTGCATAGAAGCCCCAAGTGCGGTACGGGACCGTGTTTTGTGTCACGCAGGTCAATGAGATGAAATGAGATGAGAGGGATTCTTCCACTGATATCGGCCCGAAAGTTTGTGTGTCCACTTTCCGAGGAGTTGAGGAATTGGTCGGGCTGGGATGTCGATGGCAATTGATATTGGTCTGTTGCGCTGAGCCACTCGTCCGTGATGTGTATATGCTTGATCGTTTACGGACACGAAAAACAATCCAATTTGTCTCGAAGACGAGGAATTCTCACCGCTGATTCCCCCAAACGGTGTTGCTCCGCGTGCGTTTGTGTGGGGGCGCCTGGTGGTGTTGATGTCGGTTGTCGTGTTCAGTTGCGGCAGGTCGGTGTGATGTTGTGCCAGTGGAGAGGATGATGTGAAGATGGACGGTGTGTGGATGGAGGTGGTAGATGATGGGGAGGAGCGATGGGCACGTGTGGTGTGGGACGGGAGGTGAGATGTCGAGACGGTGGGAGGAGTGGGACCGAGCCGGTGATAACTGCGTCTCACTCGAGTGCCATCAGCGAGAACCGGCCACTGTCGGCCAATCGCAGCGAACCTGATTTATCTGATGAACGACGGAAGCGGGCCCGATGAGAGCCTCGATCAGAATCCCAAACGCGATTTCTTCCACTCCCGCCTTTCAACCTCCTCGCTACAGTTCCCCCTCTCCAGCGACATGCCAGCAGCGTCGTCTTCTGCGCCCGCCGACCCCCTCGACCGCGACGTCCCCGTCGACACACCCTGCCCGCGCCGCGC
>SGPL01000668.1:0-16141 GCA_004802705.1 Bondarzewia mesenterica
GGAAAGAGATCGCGATCGCGAGAGGCAGATGTTTATGCAACAGCAGCAACAGCAGCAACAGCAGCAACAGCAACAACAGCAACATCACCGAAATCAGCCACTGTCCACCTCCCACCAGCACATCCATGTTGGTCCGGGGCAGGCGCCGCACCATCATGTTATAGGCCCGCACCATCATCACCATTTCCACCATCACCACCACCACCATCCCGCCGCCACTGCACCGAATGGCGCTCCTTCAAGGCCTATGTCTCCTCTCCATTCCGTCCACGACAGTCCTCGCATGCACTCAATGCGAGAAATCGATTTTGGCCGACCACACTCAGGCCCTCCTGCCACGGAGGTCATCAATTTGACAGCCTCCTCTTTAAAACATCACCAGTCCTCTATAGGTCCACCTTCCTCTTCTATGCCTGGCCATTGGACAGGAGGCGACGTGCCACCCTCACCACCTAGATTTGGTCGCGACCGTGGACGGCCAACGTCAGGACCGCAATCCGTGGGCCCGCACGAGCGAATTATGACACCATTTGCCATTACCCCGACGCCGTGCACCAATCAAACATGAACATGCCTGGTGGAGCTCGCCATCCGCCATCTGCAGGACCATCCAGGAGGGGGTCCTTCAGCGCCCCAGATGACGGCATGCGTCCGTCGTCAATGCAGAGTGCACCAGGTCTGCTCCCAAGCTATGGCCCGGGTGCATCGCCCATGCATCGCCCGCTTGCGACCGGGCCCGGCATCCTTCCCCCTCCCTCGCGCACCAACTCGGAAGCAATGATGGGTGTATCGCCTCCGCGGTCCAATCGACTTCCGCCAGCACACAGTCCTACATCAACTTTGCGCTCGCCGCCAAGGTTTGCGCATTCAATACCGCCGCTCCCACCGCCGCCGTATCCAACTGGGATCGATGCAGCAGCTGCGGGCAAGTCTGTATTGCTGGTACCGCCGAGCCCAAGCACGAAGAAGCGGGCCCCCTCCCCTCCCATGCCTCCGCCCACAAGGATGACGATTATGGACGGTTTGCCGTCAGCGTCTGCGCGTGTCAGCACGCCGTCGCCGCCGCCGCCGCCACCACCACCACCACCACCATCACTTCCACCGATGGAACATACGGATCCGTTGCCGCCGCCTTCTCGCGCGGTCTCTCCGCCACGAATGCCACCACATCTCCCGCCGGGTCAGAATTCGGGTTATTCCTCGATGCCGCTTCGATTGCCAAGTCTGAATGGTCCACCCGATTCTGTCCCTCCACCACCCCCGCCAAAGGTGGCTGTGGGTGACGCTTCATGACTTCCTGCCTTTTTTACCCCTGTGTGCTTGTCGTGGGACCAAGGGCCGCTTCTTGGTTTATTATCCGCTGTCGTATTAGAGAGTCAGTCAAGGCGCGGTGTCTAGTCTGGATGGTTTTTGTTTTTGTTTTTCCGGTTTGACATCGAACTTGTTCGGACTCTGGTTTCGTATCACTCAAATTATTATCTCGTGTCTCTGATTTTTAGTCTCGTTCCATGGAATCTACGCGCAGAGAAGTACATAGCAGAATGATTATTGTTTCACTCGCTCTACAGTATGCATCTGTATTTAAAACCTCGTTGTAGACATGATCGACACGTGACATTTCTTCTGATGACATGACCGACTCTGCTGTCGCCATCATGCATCAGCCTCGAGTCTGTGATGTCCTCACTCATAAATCGTCTTTTCTCACTTTTCCCACTGACCTCTAGAACGTACACTCCACAGAACAGACCTCTCTCCAACATGACCATCGATAATGCGCAAGTCGCCACGTTTGCCGCCGGCTGCTTCTGGGGTGTCGAGCACATCTTTCTGAAGCAATGGCCTATTAAGGAGGACAAGGGCATTCTGAAGACGGCCGTCGGATACACAGGAGGGAAAGAGAATGCGACCAATCCGGATTATAAGACTGTTTGCACAGGGTCGACGGACCATGCGGAGGCGTTGCAGATTGAGTTTGACCCGAGTAAGGTCACTTACGACGAGCTCGTTGGTGGGTGCATGCGCATTCTCAGCGATCGAGACATGTTTCTTGATGTGCAAGGGAACGGACAGAGTACTTTTACCGCACCCACGATCCTACGAGGGTCAATCGCCAGGGAGGCGATACCGGGACGCGTGAGTTGCCTGTAATCATTCCTCTTGTCCCACTCGTGCGCTCACTCTCGTTTTTGACGAACAGAATACCGTTCTGCCATCTTCTACCATACGCCCGAGCAGGAGTCCATCGCGAGGCGTGTTACCGAAGAGGTGCAGAAGAAGCACTTTGATCCCATAGGAAAGAAGATCGTGACGAGCATCGAGCCTGTGAGGCAGTGGTGGAATGCGGAAGAATATCATCAGGAGTATTTGTTCAAAAACCCTTCCGGATACCAATGCCCTACTCACAAGTTACATTGGTAAAACTTGGAGGATGGCGGGGGCTCACAGAATTTGGTATGAGTATTTGATTCGGGACAGAGGTCATATGGCGATGTAAAGTTTATACGATGCAGCAACAGGCAGCAACTTGCAGTGAAAATTTGAACGCACGCTTTCCAATACAGATGCAAAAAATCTCCAGTCGAAGCGATACATGAAGAACAGCAGATATTGGGTAGTGTTTTAGGGTACGACAGGCAATTGGGAGACCAAAAATTCCTCCACGAATCAAAAGTCAAAGACGAAGACGCCATCAGAGTAAATCCTAGCCCGTCCCTATCATGTAACAAGGAAAGGTGTGCCGAACGGGCGATGTCAACGCAAAGCCCATCTACGAGAGAGGGCTTGCTCATCGCTCTGCACTACAGTTCTCATCACTGGCGTTTTTGATCGTGGAAGAATCAAGGAAACTCTTTTTTTGACCGAGGAAATTTATAGGGAAGAGGTTAGGTAAGCTCATCACGTGGTACGAGCTCGGGACGCGTCGTTCCCCGAAGGCCGTTTCTCATTCTCTCACCACCGGATATCTAGCATTTCTTTTTGTTCTTTTCTCATATACGTCGCGGCTAGATTATAGAATCAGTCACAGGATAGTTACCAAACTATGTCTAATCACAGCTATCTTGACTTGGTCAACCGCGCGGATAACTTTCACCTTCCCCACTCAACCGAGGCTCACAATGCTTCCGAAACTCTCCTTCCTTTTCGCCTTTCCACATCAGCGACACTTCCTATTGGACTGCTACGACCTAGCGTGGTTTTAGAGCTCCAAAAGGACAACGAATGGCGACGATCGAATGGTCTGCTCGAAATCTGGGATATCCATACCGCATATATTTCTTTTGTTCCTTCTCTCAATACCCCCGCCGCTCGCACGCGCGCCATGAAGGATACTACTACTCGCTGGCGAGACTCAGGTATATTCGCCGATGTCATTGGTATCTCCAAGTGGCGATCGGAATGGTACGACGTGTGCCAGACGCCTTTCGGTCCGATGCGCATCGGCGGGGGCGATCCCGAATCAGACGAGAGTGAGGAAGGAAAGGAGGAAAACTACGCGTTCTCGATGGAGCGCTCGGCTTGTGCATTGTTCGGTCTTGTCACATATGGCGTGCACATGTCTGTATATGAGGAAGATGACAACGGGATTAGAATGTGGGTCCCGAGGCGGGCGAAGACTAAGCCTACGTACGTTTTTGACTCGTCTCAACTTCAACGATCTGAACTCACCTACGGTGTTCCCCCTTTGTGTGGCCTACGCCCAGATGGCCGGGATACCTTGATAACAGCGTCGCAGGCGGCATCCCAGGCGGGAGCAGTCCATACGAAAGCATAGTAAAGGAATCAATGGAAGAAGCCAGCCTCCCTGCCGACCTGGTGCAAAGATACATCAAGGCCGCAGGATGCATCAGTTACTTCTATCAGACTGATAAGGGGTGGTTGCAGCCAGAGGTCGAATACGTGTATGATATGTGCATCCCCAAAGGCGAAATAGACTTGCGTCCTATGGATGGGGAAGTTGAATCGTTTGAGGTGCGTCATCAGTATGGTTGTCGTTTGCTCTCTCATACGAGACTGGCGTGCTGCTTCGAAACTATACTGCTTTGATGCGGAAGCTAATCAGTAATTTGTGGGCTGGCGAGCAGTTGTTACCTCTGGACGATGTCATCGCGCGGATGCGGGCAGGCAAGTTCAAGCCTAACTGTGCAATCGGTGCGTCTGAAATAAATTGGGACCCATTCCCTATTGATGTTCTTCATCGTTTGTTTATGTAGTCATCGTCGATTTCCTGATTCGAAAAGGATTAATAACACCTGACGATGAGCCTCATTTTCTGGAAATTACCACGCGCCTGCATGGGCGGTTCGACATCGACCGCTGGTGAATGAGCCACGAAGCGAACTAGATGGGCGGCATCGTGCAAGGGTGAGTGCTGGTGAGTGCCTCTGACCCCTGTTTCCTCTTTTAATGAAACCATGTCCTTGGTCAGGTCAATACTTATATGGACTTGGCCGCATCTGAGTACATCAATCACTTTGAATCGGAGAAATGTTCAGCCAAATGTCGGGCGAACTTACTTATTAGTCTGGCAGGTAAAAATCCACACAATGATCTGATATGCCTGATTCACAACGCTAGATTGTCTGTCAGGTAACTTGAAGAGGAATTCTGAGAAGGCGAAGACATCTTTGACTGAAAGTTGGTAAATTGCATGTACTGCATCTTACACTAGCCGACAGATCGGCTATGCAATGCTAGTACAGCGCTCATAAGTATTGCCAGGTACGCGAGATCTACTGTTGGTGGATTATTCGACTCGGATGGCAACCTCTTCACGTCAACTTTCCCCTCTCTCTCCCGCGATAAGGGATGCTATCCATGGATCGTGAATCAACGTTTTAAGTGTTCCTTCACGATATGTATGTGAAGGTATGCACGGTAAGATTCCCGCATATGATTGTTTGGTCTTGAGCGGCGAGCGCTAGTGACTTACATCAGATCGCATATTGACGTGCGAGTCGGAGAATCTGACTCGGATCGGAATCCCCTAGTTTGGCTCGTCCAAATCGCTCTCTTCTCGCTCGATTTTTGGTCTCAAGGTCCGTGACGTGACGACGATGCATGCACAGCAAAACCACACAATTTGAATGAGCTCCAATATTTTCATTTTCCGTCGAACTAGTAACCACGATCTCTTACGTTTTCCGTCCAGTCTCGCTCCACCCCTGGTTGGGTCGACGCGTTGACCATCAGTTGGCAGCTACTACTATTGCTCCACTCCTTACTCGCCTACCAGTCTACCTGTGCATCAGGACGATTGACGTTCTCCCCACCACTCCCGCTTGCGCAACTTGATCACCCAGAGTCGTTGGTGTTCAACCACTCATCCATCATGTTGCCATACTTGCGCACACAATATTTTCTCTGCTTCTTCCTATTTCTCTCATACACCTCATCACAAGTTCTCGGTCAACAAACGTTCTTCCCTCCTGCATGGCCGCTCGCAGTCCGATCACCGTATCTTAGTAGCTGGGAGGGAGCCACTAAAGGATCATTAGGGCAGAATGAATGGCCAAAAACTTCTGTAAGTTTTATGTCTCGTACAAGTATCCCTTCTTTCTGTTACACTGCTAAATTGAATCCACGTGTTTTACTCGTCCGAGGATAGACCCAAGGTATTTTGGGTTGGACGGGGCTGCTGAGAGTAGATGGTGTATCGTATACCTGGTTAGGCAATGATCTTGCGAACGGGAACGCGACAACCTTGACGGCTGTCGCGATCACGCCTACCCGCACTGTGCTTACGATGATAGCTGGCTCTATGGAGTTCAACATGACGTTCCTTAGCCCAATTGAGGTGCGAGACTTTTGTGCTCTGACGTGTCTTACTGTCTGATGTGGATTGCCCAAGCCCAATGATTTCGTTCGGCAATCGATACCTTTTTCATATATTTATGTTGAGGCAACATCACGGGATGGCCATTCACACAGCGTGCAAGTTTACTCGGACATCACCGCAGGTATGAGCTCTGTGTGTTCTGTGTTTCTTCTATCTTAATTCAACTTCTCCTCCCCCTTCGCTTTCCTTGACTTCACTCGACTGGCATGTTCCAAAGAATGGCTTTCTGGAGTACGAGACGACGTGGCCCAGTGGAGCACACAAGTCGGCACAGACAATGTATATCATGCCTTTAGTTTGCAGTCTCAGTCGCAATTCGTGGAGACGAATCAGCAGGCGGAGTGGGGCACTGTGTACTACGGGACCACGCAAGTGTGTTTGCCATTGTCGAAGTTATACCTATTGAATCCACCGTGCTAACGCCACGCAAACCAGCATTATTCAGCAACATACAAAACGAATGCGGCCGCTACTTGTCGGACACAATTCAAGACAAATGGAAGGCTGGATGATGGAGAAGACACAAATTTTCGTGCTATTAACAAGTAAGTATAAGATCCAATGCGCCGTCTGCATACCGTGCCTTTGACAGCGCAAACCGGCCCACAGTGCCTTTCCCGTATTTGCGTTTTCGCAAGACCTGGGAACGATTCAGTCGACCGCGGAGCCTGTTGTCTGGATCATAGGGTATAGTCGCGACCCCGCCATTCGTTACATCGATCTCTCGGGTGCGGCACAAGACCGCAGCCTCTACTTCCAGTCAACCTACCCAAACATTGATGGTGTCGTAAGTCACTCTTTTTGTCACTGTTATCCGGAGGCGGTTTTCGTTTTACACCCAGTCGCGCGCCCAGATCAACGAATTTCTGCTCGACTTTTCGGATGCGCAACAGCGCGCGGAGACGCTGGATGCTCGCATTTTGTCAGCCGCGACGGCGATATCCTCTGATTATGGGGATCTTGTCTCGATCGCAGCGAGACAGGCGTATGGTGCGACGGAATTGACTATCGCGAAAGGCTCGGATGGGAATTATAACAAGTCGGATGTGATGATGTTCATGAAGAACGTTGGAGGAATTACTCCTCAGTGCGTACTTTGCTCCACTCTCCCAGAATCTTGATGAAGCTACTTGAACCTCTTTTCATCTGAAACAGGCGAGTAAACCCGGTGGAAGTTCTATACCAAGCGTTTCCAATTTTCATGTATATCGACCCTACGCTCGGCGCCCCACTTCTTGAACCTTTGCTCCGATTTCAAAACTCTTCAAGTTATGTAAATCCTTATGCGGCGCAGGACGTTGGTGGGTGCACGTGCAAGCGATCGTTCGTGGTCGGGGGTAGTTGATGTGTCTTCTAGGTGCATCGTATCCCGTGGCCCAAGGAAATACCAATGGCCATGCACAGCGGGTAGAACGTATGAGTTATTTTTGACCCGCGAATGGCATAGCCCGTGACATTGCGTTCTATCCCACAGAGACTGCGAACATGATCATCATGGCTACTGCTCACGCACGAGCTACTGGCAATGCTTCTCTCGTCAATCGTTATGTGAGTCGGGTCTGCTTCTTGCCCATTTAGTCCATCCGAAGTTAACACTGCGTCAGTACCCTTTATTTAAAAAGTGGGCAGACTTCCTGAACAGCAGTACATTGTATCCTTCTAGCGAGTGCGTGGACTTACTTCTAAAGGACCACAGTTGACTGACAATGTGTACCGTTTCGTTGGATACTTTGCAGGATTTCTGCCGACTTGGAAACCTCATCAAACCAGACAAACCTGGCCATCAAAGGTATCATTGCAATTCAAGCAATGTCCCAACTCAGTTCTGGATTGGGACAGTCCAGTGACGCCGAACATTACTCGGTACATCCTTCGTCTTCTTTTGTTTTTCATCTCCGCCGTGTCTTACTGACTTCTTAGTCTATTGCATCCGAGTACGCCAATCGATGGCAGTCAATGGCACTGAACACGGGTGGGCAGCCGTACATGCTCCTCTCATATGGTGACACATCATCCTTCACATTTGGCTATAATCTATTCGCCGACAGGTGGCTGAAGACCAACATTGTGAACTCTACGGTGCGTAATTTGCTAATCCCTCTGGTTTCGGGTCCCCTTATATATTGATTGTCCCGACAGGTATACAACGCCCAAACTAATCTCATAAAAGCCAATCTCGGCCAGACTCAGTTCGGACTTCCCATCGATAGTTCGAAAACATTGAGTGGTGATGTCGTTTCGAGTGCGTCCCCCCCTTCCCTTCCGAGGTCGCCTCCTGTTATTGTGGCTATAATTGATGGGACAATGAGCAGGTTGGAATTTGTTCCAAGCGGCCATCGCCACGGACAGCTCGGTCAGGAATAGCCTCATCTCGATGGTCCGTGCTCGTGCGTCATTCAACTCGACGGTCGGGGCGTTTCCGACAGTTTACGACCCCAATTCGGGCGCGATTAATTTTGGCGTGGCTAGGTGCGTCAGAAAACCTTCCAATGCCATCTGCGTACCCATAAAATGCATTCCATAGCCCCGCTCAGGGCTCCATGTTCGCTCTACTCGCTTTGAAGTGAGTCATCATATGTCGTGCGATGGGCCGGAATGTGACACCTGTTTTACTCCTTCAGCGCCACAGTATTTTCCATATCGAATGGCTCTCAATCGTCCGGTTCCAGTTCCAATTCCTCATCGCGCATAGCCGCTGGCGTGATCGCCGGCAGCGTCGTGGGCGGCATCGCGTTGCTCACAGCGCTCGTCCTCGGTGTACTCTACTGCCTAAGACGGCGACGGCGGGGCGCCCGAGAACATGACCGCGTATCCATCGACGGGAGCAGTTTCGTCGACGTAGCGCCGGTCGTGACGCCGTTCGAAATGGCAGAAACTGGCTTTGGCAACCCGTCTGGGCATTCCGGGGTGCCAGAACACAGGGGGAGCATGGGCTATGATACACTGATCGGGCCAAGCTACATGCACGAGCTCGATCTTGCCTCGGCGTTTGTTCCCCCATCGGCCAATCTCTCATCTCCACACGCGCCGACAGCACTCGCATACGCCGCGTCCACATCCGCACTGTCCGAGAGCTTGAGCACAGGCTCCTCGTCCTCAGCCTCAGCCTCGGGCACCGCCGCGCGAAAACGTGGCGAGGCGCTCGGCCTGCATGCGGTTGGTCCACTGAGTCCTACGGGCAAGACCGAGCGCGTGTTCTCGTACACGCGCGAAGACTCCAGCACGTCGCGCGACGGGTTGGTGCGGGCGTCGGAGGACGAGCTGCGGAACCAGGTCGAGGATCTGCGGAGGGAGATGGAGAGGATTCGGATGGAGAGAGCCGAGGTGGAGCTGCCGCCGAGATATGCAGCATGAGAGTGGGCGGGCGCTGTTGTTTTGGATGTATCATAGTGAGCCTGTGGACCGTTTGCCTTCGTCTCGCATCGATACCTCCCTTGTTGCGTACGCACAGTATATCCCTTCGTATCAAAATGCTGTATTTATTGAAGAAAATTAACCTTACCTAGTCGTTTGTTTCCTTGGACCTATGATAACCAATATTGAACCTCCTGTCATTACTAATCGCATAGATTTACGAAGCCACTCGAGCACACAAGCCATCGCGAAGTTCCAACATCAAATTCGATCAAGCCGACTTGGTTAGTATAGAAACAGGATCAAAAACAAAAAGTTGGAAACGCAAGAAGATCAGCAAAATTATCAGATAACAGATCTCAGCCCCTCCCTCAACTCCTCTTCAACCCCCATCTCGATCCCGAGCACCTGTCCCTGGAACGCAGCTAGTGTGAGCCCCATGGGCTCTCGCACGCGGGACTCCCATCCCTCAGGCAACCGCTCTTCAAGAAGCACCGTACGTAAGTCGTCCACGCGCCCACCGAAAATCGTCACCAGCGTCCCCGAGCTGTCATCAAACATGTCAGCAATTAAATAGATAAATGATGGTAATAAAGGCAAAGAAAACGGGGAGAGAAAGAGGAAGGGGGGATAGGGCTACGGGAGTAAGCTCAAAAACGCACTTGGAACTGCCAAAAATCTTGTGCATCGTGCCGAGAGAGAATTGGCCGTTGTGTTTCATGGACTCGGCGCGGCGCTTGGAAGTCACACGGGAGAGATCCGCGGTGGTGAGCGTCGGGTCGGTGGAGCCCGGGAGAGGCGGGCCTGATGCGGCGGCGAGGAGCTCTTTCACGAGAGGGACTGAGGGTCGAGATTGGTCTGGCGAGTGGTAGGTGTCTTCCCCTAGGTTGAACATAAGAAACAAACGTGGTCAACTCTATGGGCAATATTATGTGACTTTGAGAGGGTGGTAAGGCGTGTGGGTATTTGCAGAATCTACAATGCTTTGAATCATTGCAAAGGTCCGCCCGTGTTCTTCGAAGACGGAACGCAATCCAACATTTTCCTCCAAAAAAAAATGATAGCAAGAACGAGAACAGAACGAAATCGCCAAAAAAAAAAAACAGATACAAAATACAAAAAGTACGCACGAGTAAGCGACGCATCATGCTCGATCCCATTGTGCACGTCAATATCCGCCAGGTCAAACGTATCGTTCAAATAGCTGCGCCCGAGGATCTGCGCGATGTACCGTGGGACGAATACGCAGAACGTCGGCGCGAAGTTGTACGTCGAACGAATCGTGGGGTTCAGCATGCGAATCGGGATGTTGCGTCCGTCACGCGGGAGGATCCCTACACGAGACAAAGAGGGAGAGAAAAAAATAGGCGAATGTTTTGGTCGTGTTACATGTGGGAATTGTATGTTGTATGTGGTTGCATGGAATTTAATTTACGCACCATGATTTGCGAGGGTGTTCATAGCGGGACACGAGCAGCGGCTATCGCCCTCCTTCGGGGCCACGTACTCCGGCCACTTTCCACCTGCGCCCGGATGTCCCACAGGCGTCACTTTTCCCGGAACGCGCAAGGGTGCGAAGAGGTTATAGATAAACAAGCCAAAGTCCCATGTGAGGATGCCGACGACTATGAGCGCGTCGAGGACCGATGAAAGCAGACCGAGCGAGACGCGTTGGATGGCAATGAGGGCCAGGTTGGACATGGTGGATGCTGGGAGAGAGACGATGGGGAAAAGGGCATGGTTGAGGACGAGTTATGTATGTACTCAAGTGACAGCCTTTGACTTTCAAAGATGGAACACTTGTCTTCGCGGAATGGAAGTTACCATTTTTGGTGTGTTCTGCAAGATCAAGAAATGGGAAAAGGAGCACTGAAGTTCAGATATATTAAGCTACAGTTTTGCCTCGAAACATATAAGTTAGTCGAGCAAACATACGCGAATGTCCATCGGCTCTCTCACAAGGCCCACTTCCTGAACTTGACCGCCTCCTCCAACCGCCTTTCCACCGCTTTCACAACCTCCGCGCCCCAAACGTCCTGCGGCCTCTTGATCGTCCTCACCTTCCGCGTTTTCCTTCCCAGTGCATCCACTACCTCGCCCTCCCCGGCCTCTTCCTCCTCCTCGTCTTCCCTCTCACCTTCCTCGTACGAGGCCTTTTCTCCCGCTGGCATGCCAAATACCTCCCGCATATGTTTTTCCGCCTCTTTCTCCTCCAGCACGACAAGGTTTTCAATCGATAACGGACGTAGCGGATCCCATCGAGCAAGCGCCGCGCGCGCACAGGTCGCGTGTGGAGGGACGATACTGCGTGCCAGGGATATATCCTCGAATAATAGACCTACATCTTGAATCGAAAGCGGCAGTTTACTATGCCGAACACGAGATGCTTCAGTGTTTCGTTTCTTGAAGTAAAAGGAAGACGCACTTGATGGGTCGCCCAGCGATGCGTGATTCGCGGGTCAACAGATCCTTCAGCAGCCTGTCATACAGCTTTTTCCGATGCTTGACCGGAAGCGGTCTCTCCAGTGGTTTTCCAGCTAGCTCACAGATAATATAAGTAGCCGCATGCAGACCGAAGATCGCCGGCAGAGGTCCTACGCATCAACAGCAACGGTAACGATCAACGTCGATGCTCATCCTTCTTTTGAAGCGGAAAGGAGGGAAAATGACACACCGAAAACGGGCAGGATTCGGACCCTGAAATCATCCATCGCTGCGAGCTCTTCCACTTTGCCTTGCGCGAACTGCTCCTCGGAAAGGGGAAGGAGGGTTACGTCCCCTGGGACCTCGGTGGAATAAACAACCGGGACGCCCTCGCGAATTCCTGAGGCGCGGAGGCTGAGGCGGACTGCGCGCGCGAGTGGGTCGTAAACCGTGTCTGATATATCAGCAATTTGGATGCGCGTGGGGTCCGATTTCGTGCCGGCACCCATTGAAGAGAAAATCTGGGAAGCCTGGAGTTAGGAGACACGCGGGTTGCCGGTAAAGAGGCTTCAGAGTACTTTGATATCATTCTCGACACAGTGTTTGAGTAATTCGACTTTTGTTTGGATGTTATCGATCGCATCTGTGTGTCAAGCTTGTTAGGATAAAGGACGGTGACAAGAAGGGTGAAAAGGGGAATTAAGCGCACCTATGACCCAGTCTGCTCCTTCCAATAATGTGGCACCGTCCTGTGCGCGCCAGAGCTCGACTCGCGCATCGACCTCGACGAACCGGGCCACCTGCCTCAGCGTGCGCGCGACGCAGTGCACCTTGGGTGTGCCGACGTCCGCTAGCGTCGCCGTCGCGTGTCGGTTGAGCGAGGAGAGGGTCACATAATCAAAATCGACAAGTCGAATCTTTGACACACCCCTGTGTGGGCATAATTGCAAAGAATACCACGTCGATCATATTGATATGATTTGAAGTGAGGAAGGAAGCAAGTGAAAAAGGAGAAGGGACAGGTGAGGCGGAGGCAAGAAACGCACGTTCGCGCGAGCATGACGGCCGCCCAACTGCCCACCCCTCCACACCCGACGACGACCACAGACCCCGCTCTGACCTTCTTCATCCCCTCGTCCCCAAAAAATGCATAATTCCGCGCGAGCTGCTCTCGTACCAGCTCCTCGTCGTACCCATATTCGGATCCCTCCCCCTCTCCAGGCTCAGGTCCCCCAAGCCACACCTCCTGCTCACCGACATCACTTCCACGCCGCCTGCCCTCATGCGGCACGGGCGGCGTGTGAGCGGACGCGGAGAGGGCGAGGGAGTTGGCGAGGGAGCGCCGGATTTCATCATTGAGCTCGCGTCGTTTGCGTCGGCGGGTCGTCGTGTTGTAAAGCGAGATGATGGAGGCAGTCACCGCCGCCGTGCCTACGGCAGTGAGCACGAGTTGGGTGCGGTGCGAATTGACGTCCAACAGCGACATGATTAGAATTCTCGTCCGGATATCAACCCGGTTCAGAAAACACACCCGGGCTGCAAACAGGAGTATTTTATTACGTAATAAAAATGACTACCGCGTGCAGCATCTCGGACTTCAAATTCAAACTTCAAGTTGTTCACGCTTAACTTTCTTGTAACTTTCAGTCTTTTAGAACTGCTGTATTCTTCACTTTTTGACGGACTCGGCTTTCGACATACAGTAGCAATGACTTCGAACCAAATTACTCATCGTTGACGAAATGAACTTTGAGTGCACCAGGGACGAAGGTGCTCTAACCTTTTGGTCAGCCGCATTCAATGGTCTCCTCTACAACATGGTGATTGTTGTGGGACTTCGCAGGGCGGTGCCATCCGAGTCATAGCTTCGAGATGGTTGCTCTGTTCAGCAACCTCTCAGAGTCTGCTGCGCATTATGCTAAAATATCAAGCGCTCATGCCATGTTTCGTGCTGATTTTGTGGAGCGCTTCACTACCCCGAGTTCAAACTTACAAAACTGCGCCGCTTGTTCTTGATGCCTCTCGCATCTACTGTCTCGCCATAATCTCAGTGATCGCTCGTCTAAATGTTGAATTTGTTGAAACATTTTCGCCTAAGGTCCAACCTCTGTCAGCAACTCGTTCTCTACCCAAAGTTGGCGCCTGACACTGTTGCTGTCGAAGTTAGAAGTTCGAATACGTTAGCATGCGCAGTGCTCTGAGGCAGTGGCATCTAATAGTTGGCAACCCCAGCTGTTTTACTCGAAGTGAACCAAAGACAAGATGATGCAATGCAGAAACCATTGCTGCGCATCATGACCGTGAGCGACCATCCTTCCTGCGGTATCCCAATAACGTGAAATAGCTCCCCAGCCATGGCCGCCGGAGAGACTAACATATGGCCGTACTACGGAAGTTGGCTCCAATCAGGCTTACCAGTGTACGTGGGTTATCGCTACAGCAACGGCCAGCTTGTCGCTGTTAACTTACAAGTGAGTGTGTAGCATTTCTTTGCTATATCTTTCTTTTTGGTAGGCTTCGGTCGCAAATTGATGAACTCGTGCGCTCTCAAGTCAAGACGTGAATTGCGATTGACGGACCGTGTGGAGTATACTTTATGTCATTTTGTCAAGAACCCCCTCCCGCTTATTTATTTTATTTTAAGCTATGAACAAGCTTCTTTCCGCAGAACCTCCTTCTCAACTCGCAGTCCCCGAATTGCACCACCGCGAACGTACTAAGTTCAAGTCCGCCGCTCGCACCCTGCTGCGCATGCACCATGGCTAATGTTATACAAGCATCAACAGCGGTCCCCTCATGTATAAAAAGGCTGCATATTCAGCTTTGGTCTTCATTCACTCGACCAACAGCTCTCTGCATTTATTCGACTTCAACTTTCTTGTCTTCAGCACGTTGACAATTTTATCTCAGCTTTTCTGATATTTCACCACCATGATCTCTTTGACGCGTTTCATTGCTCTCGCCATTGCGCTCTCCGCGGCCTCTGTGAGCGCCGCCCCGACCCGTCGCACCAACAGCGGGCAAGGTATGTCGAGTCCCATGCAGCGGCCTCGTGAACATGTTTCTGATGAAGTCTTTTTGTGCAGGCACCTCGTTCACGCCTGGCACAGGCTCTTGCGGCATAACCAGCTCGACTAGCGACTTTGTCGTTGCTGTTCCAGCTGGCACCTTCAACGACTACCCGTCAGTACAGACTTCATTCCATTTCAGAGTAATTTCCATTCTTGACGCGATTTCTTTCAGTGGCGCTACCACGGACCCGAAATCGTGCGTTGAGATGCCTGAATAAGTCATTTCTTCAAACTGACATGCAATTTTTCTCGTAGCAACCCGATCTGCGGTCAGCAGGTCCAGGCGACCGGTGAGCATCTCATCCTTACAGGAAAAAAAATGCCAATTGATGAGACGACGTCTTATATAGCCAACGGGAAGACTGTGACGGCTACGGTCACGGATATCTGCCAGTCCTGCGGCGCGAACGACATTGAACTTTCTCCCGCGGCGTTCCAGCAGCTGGTTCCGAACGGACAGTCCCCCAGCAGCCTTGACATCACCTGGAGCGTTTCCGATTCCGGGCAGATGCGCCGTCAAGCTCCAGGTAAGCACAGCTCGTGCACTTGAGGGATTTTGAAATCTTAAAGTTGCTTTGCAGACGCGTCGGCCGCGCCGGCTCCCTCCCCCTCTCCCAAGTCCCCCGCATCGAAGAACCCAGGGAACAACAAGGACGGAAGTGCGTCCCAGTTTCTCAAAGCTATCAATCTGCAACGTGTAAATCTGACCGTGGTCGCGATTTGTTAGCGTCTCCTTCGCCCGCTGCTCCGTTGCCGAAGAAGAACCCTAGGGACGGCAGCGTTAAAGGCGGTAAATTTCATACCTCAACTTTAAGTATCTCCACCCGATTTATTCTTTTTGTCATCGCAGTGCCGCCTCCGCCTCCTGCCTCTCCCTCTCCGCCTCCTCCGGCGCCCAAGAACCCGAGGGATAACAAGGACCAGGCTCCTCCCCCTCCCCCTCCTTCTCCCACGCCCCGACCACCTGCTCACGTGAATGCCAGGGATGGAAAGGATCAAGCAGGTGCGTTCAGACATTGAGACCATACTCTGTACGAGAACAGAAGAAATGACTGGCATGCGCAGCTCCGCCCCCTCCACCACCATCTCCTTCTCCCAAGCCCCCGATGCCGAAGAACCCTCGGCAACAGAAGGATCAGGGTGGTGCGTCTTGGGTGACTTTCTCAGAATCTGTCGAGCAGTAGTTTAAACTCCTATGAACAGCTACTCCTCCCCCGCCTCCAGCGTCTCCCAAGCCTCCGGCTCCAAAGAACGCCAGGGACGATAAGAATAACAACGGTGTGCCATTGAATCTTACATCTCGTACTGAAACAGGACTAAGGACAGTCTATACAAAGGTGTCCCGCCCCCACCCCCACCCTCCCCTTCTCCCAAGCCTCCGGCGCCGAAGAATGCGAGGGGCAACAAGGATGAGAGTGGTATGCACGGACTATATTTGTCTTCTGAACGCGAT